>PVJC01003318.1:0-32409 GCA_004026665.1 Murina feae
TCATAGTACTCCTATTTAATCTTCTCAGTATTTATCTTTTATTCTTATTTTACCAATGAAGAAACTGAGGCTCAGAGAGATTAAATAACTTTTTTTAAATCCAATTAATCCATCTATAGTTCAGGCAATCTCCACAATACCATGGTGCATCAACTGAAAGGCAGAACACTAGGAGCAAAGTGCAAAGGGAGAAAGAAATGCAGATCATATAGTAGGAGAAGCACGACTGTATCCATTGGAGATCATAGCGCAGAAAAGTGAGAGATGAGGCAGGCGGGGAGGGAACGTATGGCTTTAGGTGGCAATATGGCTCAGCAATATGGCTTTCATTTGTAGGTAGTAATGAAAGATTTTAATGTAACAGGATTATAATGGGTGATATTTTAGGAAGGCTAATTTAGCCATGATACATAGGAAAGATTAAGAAGGTTAACTTAGCTATAGTGTATAGGAAAAATTAGGTTAATTTAGTCAGAGTATAAAACGAAAGAAGTTAAGGCTAGAAGCACAGAGAAATACAACAGGAGACTCGGTCTTTATTATGTTAGTTCCAGCAAGAATTGAAGACAGAGCCGAATGTAAGACACACTGTCAAGTAGGTTATGATAAATAGTGACTGTTGATTTTACAATTTTGAAGTCACCAAATTTGAGGCTGGAACGAACTGTTAGACTTAAGCTCTTGTGGAATGGCTAAAGGAGACCATTTCCTGAACATAGGAAGAAAGGGCTGTCCTCCAGTGACATGTGGAGAATTATAACCTATCTCTGCAATCGGGCTCCCCACATGGACTTAAATAAATAGGCCACTTACGAACACTATCAAATCGAAACCTTTAAGAGCCAGGACCCATGAATTTGATACTGAAAAATGAGAAATGATGTTAACATCAACAGGCCAAAAGGCCATATTAATTTTATTGGCATATATCAGTTTCATATTTGGACAGAATGAAGTATTATCTAAATGAGAAATGGTAAATTTTAACAAATAAAGAATTTTTGGTTTTGTTATTTATTATTGTTATTAAATGAAAGATGGATATGATCCACTATTGAATCAAAAGTCTATTTTTACACGTGCAGCAGAATTAAATAAAACTTAAAGCCACTTTTCTAAATATATGATGCAGCATATACATTAAGAAGCAAATTCATCCAAAAGAACATCAGTGACTCTTCACCTTTGAGGTAGGTGAGTTGATTCTTGTTAAATCCTGACCAGATCATATAATACAGAAAAGTAAACAGAAAAGGCTAAAGAAAACAGGTTTGCTTAGAAGGCTGCCCAGTTAAGTATTATTGGAAAAGAGTCAATACTTAGGGTCCTCCACCATAATTATAGCAAAACGGGTGGAGGGGAGTGTCGGGAGGGAGGGGGAGAGAGAGAGGGAAAGCACTGTCTATATTCATTTTCTTTTGAGGAATCTAATACACCTTTTGGAAACACTCTGGAATGTATGTACTCTCTGCTCTGCAGTACCTGTCTTGTCTGCCTGCTTGTCCATCTGTCTCTCTGAGTAGGTTTAGTCACAGAAGTAATCACTCTCTGGAGGACACATTAAAAGTGCAGACCTCGCGCTGGCTGGTGTGGCTAAGTGGGTTGGAGCGCTGTCCCATACACCAAAAGGTTTCGGGTTTGATACTTGGTCAGGGCACATACCTAGGTTGAGGATTTGATCCCTGGTTGGGCCACATATGGGAGGCAACCAATCAATGTTTCTCTCTGACATCAATGTTCCTCTGTCTCTCTCTTTCTCCCTTTCCCTCTCTCTAAAATCAATAAACATATCCTCAGGTAGGATTTTTTTAAAAGGGCAGATCTTTGGAAAAAGCAGTATTAGAAAACCAGTGACTAGACACAAGATTTCTCTCCTGAAAGCCCTACCCAAAGGCAGTCAGCAGAGAGGCAGAGTCAGAATGAAGACCATCTCCAGTCTTTCTTTTTTATGCTGTTATAATCCCCGCACAATAATTATACCAATGTTGAGTTCATCTTTCCAAAATTCATGATAAGGTTATCGTGCAAGGATTCTAGAATCCTATAAATGTCTTTAATCTGAGATAAAATCCACATGATTGGAAGATTTCTAAAATGCCAGTAAATTTAACTTTATTTCATTAGTTGTTGGTTTGTGACTCCAGGTTAATGGTATGAAGGAGTGCCATAGTCTTGGTTCTCTTACCTACATCACCACCAGAGACATTACATCTGCCCCCTACCCACCCTGGGCACTGCTCTCGTTCTCTCTCTCCCCCATACACACACACGTGCGCTCACACACAAGTACACAGGTCCTATCTGATACAGATACATACATTTTCACATAGACTCATCTACTTTATAACTCATGGTTAAAGTGATGGGGTAGCTAAATCTTCAGAAGAAAGTGAGGAGACAGTTTGCCTACTGGTGTTAGCATTTGCTGTAGCTATTCCTAGCACTGGGCAACACATGTTTTTAATAAACTTGTAAAAACAGTGGAGATCTAGCTGTAAATATGTTTTGCTTGGTAATGCAGGCTGAATGTAATGATTGGATTGACAGTTGCTGGGTCTCCCCCTTTCCCCCCCCAAAAAAAAATCACAGTAAAATACAAAAAAATATAGTTTGAATGATGAGGCCCAAGACTGTATCATGATACTAACACTGTGTTGATACTTATTGTTTATGACAACAGTCAATTTACAGGCAAAGCATGCTGCTGGTTCCCTTGTTCACAGCGTCACATGTTGTGTGTAGTCTCTTAGGGCTACCCAGCTTCATGTGAGGTAGCCTGTATCTATACTTAGAAGTAGGCCACACAATCAGATGCCTGTCAGTATTGTGGTAAGAAGCTAAAACATAAAACAAAAACTGCAGCTACTAACATATGACTTAGATTATTCCTTAAACAATATATTTATTTTCATTTTCATTATTATTAGTAAAATATAAAGGTATGTAAATAACTGGTAAAAATATACACATAATAAACAAAATAATGAGCATTATCTACGAGCAGTACATTAATGATCAGTGAGTTAAATCCAAACTTGGTATAATGTTATTTAAATTTTTAACATAGATATTTAATGGAAACTTTCTGAGATTTTAAACTTTACTTCCTGGGACTAAGAGACATGATCTATATAAACTAACTTATTAAAAATTACTTGTAAAAAAATATACAGCAAATGCTGTATTCAGTAGATCAAGATTAATCTATTGTATACACATAAGTGGATACAATTAACTAAGCCAACTATTTAGTAAAGACATGGTAGGCACAAAATAAATTTAGAAATATGATGGGTAGTGTGAGAGTGAGAAGAAAATTTATATAACAAAATTTTATCCTCTAGAAACCTACAATCCTGACCATTCACAGTGAGCCACAGATTTACAGATCTTTATTACTAATAATCATAAAAATCATATCTAGATTTGGAATTAAATCCTAATTAAATCAACACTGACCAATTTCACCATTATACTTTTGTTTTTCTGCTGACAAAACACAACTTCTAAGAGACCTTTATAAAATTGACCATATCTAGAAGACAAATTGTTAGAACATGAATTTTAGATAGGCTGTCAAGAGAAAAATGTCCCACAGGGGAGAAGAAAGAACAATGAAGGAAGCTATAATGAGAGAGATTTTGGCTTTAGGGAAAAATAAATTCTAATAACCAGAGTTGCCCACCTCCCCTGCCAAAAAAAGATCAGCAACTTTAGTTTGCAATGAGTTGCCTACTATTCCATGAAGCAAGCATTGGCTAGGCATCAACTTGGTGGGGATGGTATAGAGATTATTAAAAGTTGAGAGAGAAACACCTTTATGACTCAGCAGATTAAATGTTAGTAATAAAGATGGCAAAGGTGGTAGATTTATAGAGCATATAATAAAATCTGAAACAAAGAGGGCAATTGATTTTTAAAAATCCACTTTTTCTTCATTCTTGTTTCAAATGACAGTAACTGAGGCTTAACAACTGACCTAACTTTTATAGGGATCTATAACTCTTACTCCAAACAAACTTAAATCTTTTTGTTGTTGTTTATTAGCTATATTGCTGAACTGTTCATTTTCCTTTCAATTAGTACAAGTACACACACACACACACATTATTTTGTCTTCATTATTTCAAAGTATACATATTGTCCTTCAGCTTTGTTTTGGTTTTTACATAGCACTATATCTTGGACATGTTTCTGTAAATAGGGACCTACTTTATTTCTAACAACTGCACAATATTGCACTGGATGTAGGCACCATAATCTAGGCTAATAGACATCTAGACTATTTCTGAAATATTACTCCAAAAATATTGCAAGGTATTACAGTCATTCTTGTATATTCAACTTGATGTTATGCTACTATCTCTTTAGAAAAAAAAACCTGTAAATGGGATTATTAGAGCATGTACATTACACATTTTGATAGAAACTGCCCAGTTGCTTTGTAGTTATAACAATACCCTCACAACCAGGTATGAAAACCCCTATTTCCTCACAACCTTACCAAAAACTTTGCTTTTCTCTAAGTGCTACAAGGTGTCAAATACAAGGTGTCAGGATAGGATCATAAAAGTTGCTAAGAAGAATGTTCTATTTTCTCCCATAATCTTTTGGTGAGATTTAAAAAAAACACCACACACATGAAAAAAAGCTAATATTACAAAGTAAAGAAGTTATCGAGCCCTGGGCAGTTTGCTCAGTTGGTTAGAGTGTCGGTCCCAGTAGGCCAAGGTTGCAGTTTCATCCCCGTCAAGGCATATACAAGAATCAACCAATGAATGCATAAATAAGTGGAACAACAAATCAATGTTTCTCTCTCTCTCAAACACAATAAAATAAAAATTATATTTAAAAGAAGTAGTTGAGACAGAAAACGCTGCACGAGGAAGTAGAGATGACTGTGGCCTTTGGAGAGCACGGGGACTTAAATGGAGCTATGAGAACTGGGCAGGGCCCTGAAGGGTAAGAAAAGGTGGGGGGCAGTCTGAGTGGGAGGGGGGTTACAAATGCTGATAGGAGATCACTGGTTAGAGAAGGTTTCGGTGGGTAAAATAGGTGCACAATTTATTCTCTTACATTTTCTTTTCTTTATCTCATAACTATCCAAAATTATATACAGTTATACTTTACATATGTACTTGTTTATTGGCCTGGGGTGGCTGACTTGTATAGCCTGCTGAGGCCCCAGAAGCTGAACCATGCCGGCACATAGTAGTCCCTCAGTAAATGAGTTTGCTGAAGAAATGGCTGGCGTCACTGAGAGGAGTCAGAGGCGTCAGGAGAAGCAGTCTGGATTTACAGGCCTTATACAGGAAATAATAAAAGGATAAAACTATGAGTATGAAGTGATGAAAGGCTGTGGTGTTTGTGGGAACTTGATCTGGTTTTGTTCAGCACGATGAACCGGCAGCATGGCAACACTATAAGACCAGCAAGAAGATTTTTGCAATATTATGGGAATCAAGAAAACTAACCTGGATGGAAAGATATTCTGAAGAAAAGAGCAAAATCTTGCTAACAAAATGACTAATAAAACCTACCATAGAAGTGTCTAATTCGTGCTTATTTTGTGTTAAGCACTGTAAATACATTTATTTAATCCCAGCAGGATACATGCTGCTATTCCAGGTTTTGAAAGCAGAACCCTGGGGCACAGAGAGGTTCGGTAAATCACGCCAAGTCACACAGCTAGCAGATCCCTCCGCCAGACCATCCCTGCTCCTGTGGCTGCAAAGCTTGTGCTCTTTCCTTATCTGGAAAGAAGAAAACAGGCTCTGGGCACAGGGGAGGTGGTCTGGTCATGTCCAAGGAAAGACGAACGATCAAGTGTGTGCCAGGTCAGTGTTTTCATGCCCAATTAATGGGTCATGAAATCAATTTGATGGGTCGTTAATCGGCATTTAAAAAAAAAACCCAAAACAGATCATATAAAAAAGGAAACATTAAAGTGAATTGCCCGTAATACTGTTCCCGTTATACATGTGTGCGTGCACTGTTCTGCTGAAAGCTTAGTCACAGCACTTTGGATGTGGGGGAGGCATCACAGCCTACAGGTCCTCACTGCGACCCGCTGTTGTTTCCAGCTTCAGGGGAACAGTGCCAGGACCTGAACCCAGGGCTTCCGCCTCCGAGCCCAGGCTCCTCTTCCCAGCAAAGCAGCGTGGGAAGCAGGCTCAACAGCTGTGCTGGGGTCTTGGCCTTCACCTGGCCCTGGCCATCGGCTTTCTGCCCCTCTGCCTGTGCAGGAACGCGAGGCCAGCTCATTTTGTATCAAGGAGTCAGAGAGAAACGAGCCATTTCAAGTAGAAGTCTAATATGGGCAAAACGTGATGTCAAAACAAGACTCTCTCCACCCAGGCCCAGGCTTTCGAAGACACGGAGAAAGAAGGCCTATAATCTGAAGAGGCAGCCCAGAGACGGTCTTGCTACATTCTAATAAATATTTTTATGAGAAGAAAACTATAAAGGGAATTCTGCTATCCCACTGATTCTACAACCTGCCAGAATGTTAGAACTGGCAGGGGCCTGACAACATTCCGTTGGACCCATATTACAGAGAGGTAACAGAAACCCGAAGGGGTTAAGTAGGCAAACCCAAAGCCACTGAGCTAATGAGTAGCCAAGTCCCCATGGGCTGGTGCTAACAGTCATGTCCTTAGATAATGCACAGCTTATTCAAGAAATGTTGAAGAGGTGTGGATTTAGGGTCAAAAAAAGGAGTTGGCTGTGAGGTTTTGCCTGGTGTTACTTGAAGGCTGTTGATCTCTGGAGATTAGACCTGGCCTGGACTGTCCAGTGGACACGGCCTTCGCACCTCAGCTGGGACCAACTCCTGCCCACAGACACTGCACCGAGCGTGGCTGCTCTGGGACCAGCATCCCACCCCCTGCCTGAGACTCCCCGACCCCCCAGAGGCAGCATGTCTGCCCTCACCCCGATGCCATTCATTCCCCTGCCTCGTTTGGCTTCCTCTGGAGCCAAATTCTTTCACTAGGTCGCGATGCTGACAAGTATTTATCCACTGATCAAACAGATTGAAAATCACATGAATTTTAAAAATACTTTTTATAATAAATATCTGTCTCTGGAGACTATTGTTAATAAGAGATTTTAAAACCCAAAATTGGCCTCTGAAAGCCTGAAACGACATCCAACTTATGTTTGATCTTCTGTAACCAAGAAACAACGTTTGAAAAGGAATAAGAAGATAAAAAATGAACTTAGGCTAACATAGTGGGTGCCAAGTTTAGGTCCCTTGAGCTGTGGAAACCTTCCAATCAGTCTGTAAATGAGGTAAAGGAGGACTCATGCACAGCTAAATATTTATTGTTGCTAAGTTTCATCACTGTTAATATACAGGTAATGGATGGCTTCTTATCCTTTGAAGTCAAACACCACCACTTACGTGGCGACAGGCATTCACCTCCCTGAAATGGACATAGAGCATGCACACACACACACACACACACACACACACACCACTTAGAGTTTTATCTTCTAAAACCGATGATTCAAATGGAATTTTTTAAAAAAAGAAATTAAAAGAGGAAAAAGGAAAAGATTATTCGTGTGTATTTTTCATTCTGTGCTGGATACTTTACTCAGCAAAATGCACAGTTGTTGAGGCCCTTTGTTCTTATCTCAGTATTTGTGAGGAAGTCAAGACAATCGTGGGAGCAGGCAGGAAACACGGTGAGGCAGAAGGACAGAAGGACAGAAGGACGGGACATCCCCTGGAACTGCTCACAAGGGCAGGGCCAGCACCGAGGAGTGGGCTCATCTGCAGGGCAGACACCAGGCATGACAGTGGGGCACATCGACCACCCTCTGCCCCCTCGCCTCTGAGCAGGACCTATTAGGAAGGCCCACCTACAGGTCCACTGTCACTGAGCAGTGGTGCCTAGAGTCTCAGCCTCCTGATGTCTAAATGAATGAAGGCCACCAGGTGACAAGATAGAGGCAGGCAAACCTGTAATGGTTAGAACTGGACTTGGGGTCCAGACCTTCTAGAATTAGGTTCTGGCTCCACTGCTTACTAGCTTGTGACCTTGGGCGAATCACCGCATCTCTCTGTGCCTCAGTGAGCACTTGCTTCAGAGGGTGGATTGAAGATTACATTAGTAAATTACTATATCCAAACTTTTCTTCACTCTGGCTCTCTGATGCCCTGTTTAAAGGAACAGCTAGCTCCCAGTGGTAGCTGATGCTGCAACACTGCCATATTTCCCCATTTATTTATTTATTTCTTCAGAAAAAGCCAGAAACTCAAACTTTTATGTGATATGTCAAGGCCTTTAAATGAACTAATTCAGGTTTGGTTTAGTTTGGAATGCCTGTGTGGCCTAAGCAAAATGGTCTGCAACCTGGATGAGTCCCGAGGCTTGCCAGCTCATGAGGGCGGCCGTGCACACCTTCGACCAAGCCTCCAGGGCCACTGGCCCTCTCCTGCCTCTCTTTTCCACAGCACTTCTCACAAGCTTACAGATATTTTACTTGCTTTTCTCCTGTCGTTCTTCCTTAAAACCATCATATAAGATTGGAAGTCCTTAAGAGTAAAAAATTCTGTTTAGTTTTGCTCAGTTATGCCCCTGTACCCCAGAACACGCATGGTATAGAGTAAGTGCTCAACAGGAAATGAGCGAATAAACGGTCCGCTCTGAATCCTCTCACCCTGTCACTCTAGGGCTGGCACAGTCTGCCCAGTTCACTTCCCTTTAGCAAACTGGTCACATGAGAAGGAGGAGAGTGCAGTCTACAAGTTCAAGCCCTGGTGTGAATTCTGTTTTTTCTGGAGGGAGCTCAGCAGGTCTGGCTGTAGAAATCTACAAAACAACAACAACAACGACAACAACAAAAACACAAAAACTGGTGCTAAAGAACCCAGGGACTTCTCAAAATATTTAACTAAACCACCATAAGGATCGTTCAATAAGACATTGTGCATTGGCAAAACAATCTCAAATTTTTGACAAGATGAATTTCTGTGGTATATTATGATGGCTTAACTTCCACCTGGAGAACTAGCCAAAATTATGCCTTTGTGTAATACCTGAACAAAGGCAATTAGAGTTCATTTCTAATGAGGGTCCTAAACCATCCATGCTGCCTAGAAAATTGTTTTTAAATACAAGGTGAGAGTGACATTAAATTTCCCTCTATGACCTGTACAACATAAAAGATGTGGGGTGTGTGTGTGTGTGTGTATGCATGTGTTTCTACTTAAGGCAAATTAATTGGCTATATGCTAACTAAATTGATAGAAATACTAAAATTGTAAGACTCTCTTTCAATATATTGGAAAAATTTCTTGGATAACTTCGTCCATCCATCCATCCATCCATCCATCCATCCATCCATCCATCTCTCTAAAAAACTGCTGTCCTTCCTACTTTAAGCTAACACTACCTGTTAATCATCAAGTGATTGAGAGACCAAAATGTGTAGGAAGCAAAGTGCCAAAGGTAAACAAGACATAAGATACATAATTCTTGCCTTCATGGAGCTCCAGTCTTCTGTGGGGACCGACCATTAAATAAATGCTCAAAAGATCACAATGATCCTGACTGCGTACCTCCCACCTGGCCCAGTCTCAGGCCCCAGAAGTGCAATCTGACCTTCAGCTCTCTGTGTCCGTGTTTTTTTGCTCTTACTTTCAATTTGACCACAGTAGACTTTTAACCAGTAACATCTCTATGCTGACTTTTAAAACTTTAATAATCACAGGAGAATAATAACTTGTTTCCAGATTTCTCAAATACATTTTTTCCCCCAGGATTCAGTATTTGGAAAAGCATACCTTTCCCAAGAAGTGCTAGGAAAAAAATCCCACATGGAAACCCTATCTATGGACTACTGTGTGAATAGTGAGAATCTAGTGTTTAAAGAGATTTTTTTCTAACTTAAACAAAATAGGTTACTTAGTCCAACAAGAGCAAGCTGTCAAAGGCCAACAAGAAGGCTATACAAGAAGTTTAGGGGGAAAAACTGGAAGATAAAACAAGGACAACAATAAAACTTTAGGAGTGCTTCCTTCTCCCATTTTTTCCTTGGGATCTTCCTCTTCCAGTGTCTAGCATTCCCATTGACTATCTTCTTTTATCCAGTTCCCCTTTACCTCTATGTACTCTACCTGGAGTTTCAACCTCCAGTATTGATAGGGGCTACGCAGGTTGCATGAGTAGGTTAAGTAAATTGGCTGAGTAGTCAGGCCAAAAAAGAGGGCCCTGTTATCTATTGGTGTAGCTCTTTCTTATCCAAGAATATTGCTTCTACCTTAAAATTCAGGCCCAATATCACTGGGTCTAGTTTATTATGTGAAATACATGGAGTTATAAATATTGACTCAAATTAATTTTAAAAAGTACAAATGAAAGAAAAGATGTTTTGGAAATCTATATAGTCTAAAAAACACAAATTTCAGCCTCTAGTTTATTTTGTGACAAATTTAAAATCCCTATCTTTGGCTCTAACACTCTCCAGAGTTTTAATGCATGCATTCAACTTCCAATTGGGTACACCCAGAGGTGTTCTTGTCTCCCAGTTCAAAATTTTGAGCCCAAACTGGTTCCAACATCCTGCTTATTTCTCTTGAATCCTGTTGAATGGCACTGTCTAGGTTCTGCCTTCTCCTTCCCTCCCTCTTAGCCACCCCCATTCAATCAACCAGTAAGCCTCGTGGTGTCTCCTCAGTTCCTTGACCTTCATTTCTTCCAGTCCAGACAACTGGCATCTCACTTCAACAATACAATAACCTTCTAATAGTTTTCCCTAATTTAGCTTTATCAGCTCCACCGTACTCATATGCCGTAAGTAACAAGGGAAGTTGATACTGTATCTACCTTGCTCAATGAATCTTGGTTCTCAGTATCCTACAGCATAAAATCTAACTCCTTAATACAGAAAAACTAGACCTCAGGTTCTGGCCTCTGGCTGCTCAGCCAGCTTCATCTGCACTCATTCCCAGCACATATCATAACCTTGCAGAACAATTTCTCTATCACAGAACATGCCATTGTTTTCAGTGCCTCTATTTTTATACTTTCTCCTTTGCCTGAAATGCCCTTCTCAGCTAGTCCCTTGTCTACCCAGTCAACTTCTACTCATCCTTTAAGCCTCAGTTTAAGCCATCGCTGTCGTCCACAGAAAGATTTAAGTACTCCCGTGATTCCCACGGTACTGAAAAGAACACAGACCGTCCATTAAGGATAGAAAAAGAATAACTCCATTCATCTTTGTATGGGAGCACCTAGTACACCATCTGGCACACTGTGGTGGCTTCATAAATATTGTTAAATACAGGAAGAGTGAGCTATGGGTGTTCAGAAAAAAGAGTGTCTAGTTATGGATGAGAAATAAGGAAATAAAAAATTGGATTTGGTAATCTCTGGCCTAAAGTAGTGTCGAAGTCTTCTATCTAGGCTACCAATTAGTTAAATCATGGTTTGCCCCTATTCAACGTTCCAGTGGCTCCCTACAGACTTAGAATGAATGCAAATTCATCACTCTCAGAAGGCCAGGCCCACCTGGCCACCTTGTTCCATACTCCTTTCCTGGAGTATGGTTCCATTCTTACCTAGAATGTGTCATTCATTATTTCTCCCGCTAGGTATGCTCTTCCCACTACTGTCTTCTTGTCTTCAGGTATTAGATGACATGTCATCTTCTCAGAAAAGTCCATCCAAATCATTTACTCCCGCTACCACCCCCTACCCCCAGTTCCCGTCCTATCAAGTTTTCCTATTACCCCATTTCTTCATAGCTCTTATTTTTTTTAACTTGTTTGAAGTTTCCAGCACCAGATTATAATTTTTATTGCCCACTCTAAGTCCAACATTTTCTACATACTATTTTTTGAATATCTACATTTTTTAGTTCTTATCGCATCAGTTCCTAAGAAGCACTCGTAAAGAATTCCATCAAACATTGACTTACAAGATTTTGTTCACCTAAATAAAAGTGTGAGTATAATTAATAAGTGTAACATACAGATATCAACTATGTAGGTATAACAATAATCTAACCCAAGCAACTTAAACCAGAGGATGAAATGGCTCTGAGATCCAGATATTCTCATAATCACAGCTTGCCTTCCCCACAACCAAAACTTGTAATCTCCTCTTGCAGGCAGGAGCTATTTTGCTAGGCTGTAATTTTTACACTTCTGTCATTCGAACATCTCTGTCTGACTTGTCTGAAGAAAGTAACTGATGCTCTCTCTCTCTCGGAACATGCCTGCACCTTCCCCATCCACTGCTTCTTCCCTGCCAGGCCTGCTACCTGTGCCTTTCCCTCTGCTAAACTCCCAGGGCCCCTCTTTTGCTTCTGTAACTTGTTTGCTGAGCCCACACAGTCCAGCTGGCTCACTTCTACGGCCTCTGTAACTTTCTCAATAATCGTTCTCTTAAAATTAGAAAAAAAAGAAGAAAAAATTATTGAAAAGAAAGTTTTCAAAAATACTGTGGGTTTGACTCCAAAATAACTGTTAATGTCCAAGCATGTAAAGAGAAACAAATGAACAGTTACCATCTCACAGCTCTCAAAATGTTTATAAACATAAAGCCAATTTCTTTATAAAAATATGAATATGAAGACTTTTTCTCCTTTTAACAACCCTTGAGATACATTTAGGTTAATTATTATTGAAAAATATCATGTCATCATATTAAAAAATGGTATTATTTAGTGAATTGTTTTTTTAAAATAACCTTAACATTTTAGTTCCCAATTCAGTGTTCTTGCTAAGTATCAATAATTAAAATTTAAATAATTGCATATCTAAAAAAGGTCAACATATTTGGAAATCATATAATTTCGTTTTGTAGCTGATGATTTTGTGCCAATGATTCCACTCTTCTTTCTAACTCATATTTTAGGTAATCAGCTTTGCAGCAACGCACCAGAAGTTGCGCTACTACATACCACGGCGGCTCCTCTCTGAGCCAAGCTACTTTTGGAATCGATGAGTGCCTTCCTCTGATGCATTTTCTTTGCATTGCCCTGTCAATTCGATGGCCTGAAATCAAAATAAAATTCCAAATTTGTAAAACTACATCATTAAAACCTAAACATAAATTATTGTGGGATCATTTGGTCGGCTCTATTGCCAGTAGTAATATACAGTAATGAGGAAGATTAAAAAAATGACAAAATCTCTTCCTCTTCTATAATTTATTGTTTATTATGCCCCAGGTGCTGATATGTTTTATTTCATTATAAACTATAGGAAATAGCTACTGTTAACATTAACTTTGGACAGATGAGGAATCTGACACAGACAGGGGTTAAGCTCTGGCCCTAGGTCACATGACTTGAAAACCCTGGAGTGCAAACCCAGACAGTCTAACTCCAGAACCCTTGCCAGTAAGTACTGCCTTTTATAAGAGCTAATATACCGGGCACTTTTAAAATAGAGCCTGCACAGGGAACGCTCTTAATATTAGAGTCATTACATTATTTCTATGTTTAATTATCCATTTCATCTACGGAGATATATCCTGCTGATTGCATGTTTCTTATTCACAAATATAGCCAAAAAATGTTCTTTCCTGAGGGAACTCCAACTGGTCTCTAAAAATGACAAGAATCTAAAAACTGCCATGTTTTGATGTAATAATAGATAACATTTTTTTGAGTTTTGAGATAGGTAGAAACAATTATTGTACTCAATTTTCATATACGACCTGGAGTTACAAGGAAGCTGAGTGAATTTTCTCATGTTTCCATCTCTCTTGCCCATGAGAAATTCATTCCTTGTGGTTCGGGAATAGTTCCCACAACCTCCCCTCAACAAGATGGACAGGGAGAGGCACTCAGCAAGGCCACGTGAGGCCAAGCAAGTACCCACCCAGCCCTGGGCTGCAGCGACTAGTGCAGGGATGCTGTTTTAACCAGTTAGAGTCCTTTAATGAATATTTTGCTAGGCAGAACTATTGGACAAAATCTCTCTTTTCAGCAGGACACGTTGCTGCCAGGATTAAGATTTTAACAACTAAAGGTCATCTCTGCACCTGGGAAAAGCGGTTCTGAAGGACAAGGACAGAGACATCACTGGTGGCGGCGAGGAGAACCCTACATAAGTCTGACATCTGGCCAAATAAATGACCGCCCCCTCTTTAAACTATGATTGAACTAGTTGATATTAGGTTTTGTCACTTGTGACTTTCCATCACCAAAGATCTTTGCTATTTTTTCTCATGGTCATTTTCTGTTTTTAGAAACAGTAAATACCAGATGCCTCTATTACTTCAACATCAGCTTGATTTATCAAAAGAAAACATGGATTGATAGAGTTCTCTGGAATTTTATCAGTGCAATTCTGATATGTAAGATGAGTCCGTATATACTCTATGTTACTTATCTTATTGTTTGTGAATATTAAAAATATCTCACAGCAGCTTAAGCTTATTTTTATTTTAAAGATTGCTTAAAATCTAAAGAGTCTTGATTAGTAACTGATGTTCTAGAGCTAAGTAACAAAATAAAACAGCTCTCGAGGTGCTGAAACTATTTGTATACTATTGAAAACTTTTTTGAACACATCGTTCCCCAGCAAAGCCTCCTTGAGGAAGAGAATCAGTGTAGCTTAGTCATCTGAATAAAACATACCAGTGCCATGCAAATGAACATGGAAGCCCTGAATTCAGGGTGTGCCTAATGAAAATCAGACAGAGAAGCTAATAGGAAATTCAACACAGGCCAAATGTCATTATTGTTGTATGAAATATACTATAATTAAAATGTTTCTGAGTCTTGGCCAATGACCTACGGTAATGATGCTTTGTTGACCCTATTATAAAAATAGTCTTTCATCACTAATTCAGTAAAAGAGTCCCTTTGTCAGTCATCAAGCACAAATATAAAAGGAAATATCAGCACCTGGTTCTTCCATGAAGGCAAAGAAGCAACACAAAAATACTGACTAGTCAAGGAGGAAACCTAATTCCAAAGCCACAGCGAACAGGGAAAGAGAGAAAATAAAAACAGAGACATTTTATAGAAGAAAGAATAAAAGCGGTCGACGTAGCTGATTCTGGCAAAAGATAAAGGAGATGTGGGAAAGCATTGGATTTCATCCTATGTTGCCCACATTCTAAAAAGCACGGGGCTGTGGTCTCTACATGAAAAGGCAGATTGATTACACTCAATCTGGGTAGAAAGAACATTTCTTTCGAATTACTATGGTGTCTTTAACTTCATTAGGAAAATTACTCCCCAGAATAACATTCGAGTATTATAAGATCACGCAGTGCCTCCCCGGAGGTCCCTGGAATGGCGTTTCACCTGTGAGGGCGGCCTGCCATTTCTCTTCCCCTCTGGCTAGTTCTCTGTGGGAACCTGCATTTGAAGGGAATTCAAAGTGTGCTGTTCCCTCAAAAGACGCACATACTCTCTAGGTTTAGCAATATAGAAGTAGGAGACACTACAGGAATGAAAAAAAAAAAAAAAAAAAAAAAGATGAGGGTCCGCTTCACATTTTACTTTAGTGCATTTCAAGGGGGAAAAAAGTTTCCATCATTTGAAACTTGGGTGGTGGTGGTGGTGGGGGGGAGCTTTATGGCATGATCTCCATAAAGTCCCTTTCAAAATTCAAATATGTTACCCTAGGAAATGGAACATTAAGTCTTTGGTAATCGTTTTCATAACAACATAAGATTTACTAGATTCTCTCGAGGGAAACTGGGGCCGATGAAAATGGAGCCCAGAGCAGATGCATGTTGATAAGGAAGGAAAGAGGGGCACAGCCCTTAGCCAGGGCCAACAACTCCAGAAATGACACAGATGTGGGGACCTCAGGCAGGAGCAGGCCAGAAAGTGGAGGGTTGATGCCAAAGTTAGGGAACTCATGTCCCACCCAAAGATATTCAGGCTTAATTTTAAAAATTATGAACAACAAAATGACAACAAATACGTATCTATCAACAACTGAACCTAAAAACCAAGTGAATAAAAAATCTGATGAACAGAGTAAACTGGTGAATATAATAGAATCACGGCATGGAAAGGGAGTGGACTGACAATTATCAGGGGGTGGAGACGGGGTGCGGGAAGAGACTGGACAAATATCGTACATCTACGGATGAGGACAGTGGCGGGGGGGGGGTTGTAAGGAAAGAGGGTGGGGGGATAACCAGGGGGAGGAGAGCTATGGGGGAAAAAAAGAGGAACCACTTTAATAATTTGAACAATAAAGATTTAATAAATAAATAAAAAACTGTGAAAAAAATAAAAATGCAAAACTGCATTGCTGGACAAGTATAGAGTAGTGGCCTCATCTTGTGATCACTGGTTAGGTCAATATTCTTAAACTGTGCTACACAGAATAACTATCCCTAGAGATAGTTCTCAGGTGTCAAATCAAGGAAAAACAAACATACAGCCCAGCTGGTATGGCTCAGCGGTTGACCTATGAACCAGGAGCTCAGGGTTCTATTCTGGGTCAGGGAGCATGCCCAGGTTGCAGGCTCGATCCCCACTAGGGGGCGTGCAGGCGGCAGTAGAACAATGATTCTCTCTCATCATTGATGTTTCTATCTCTCTTCCTCCCTTCCACTCTGAAATAAATAAAAATATGTTTTAAAAACAAATCAATAAACACAAAGCAACAACATACAAACCGCAAGTGAGCCTCCCTGAGAAAACATCTGGGAAACCTGAGTGGTGGCGGACTGTCTTCTGTGCAGCCCACTACAACCACTCCCCACCTTTCCTGACGTACTCTGCACCCCACTAAGCTGAACCAAATGCACTGCATTAAAGGGCCCCCTTGCCCTCTGGTCCTGACTGCCCATTTGGAGAAACAGGCAAGAGATGTGGAGGTATTTACTCTGCTGCTCCTTCCCCGCCAGGCTGCAATCTGTTGGCTGTGGCTTTCTAACTACAGGCAGAGTTAGTTGACTCTCTTCAGGTCCTAGTAATGACTGCTTCCGCTATCCTTTCAGCCCAGGGACGGTCACACTGTTACCAGATGCAGAGGCCTGCACAACCTCTCCATGTCTTCCTTTCACCTGGCCCATTGGCTTGTAAAAAGCCCTCCTAGTAAAGTTTGTCTCAAGTTACGTGTTTATGCCACGTGTGTCTTGCCAGGAATGATTCACTGAGTAGGAAAATAAATAAAACTGGCCTCTTTTTGGTAAGACTATGCAGATCATTAAAATGATAATGTGCACTGGGATGCTTCTAAAATGGCCCAGAAAGGAGAGAAATGCTGTGTGGGTTGGGATGAGAGGTCCCAGGAAGCAGAGACAGGCAAAGCTTTAAAAAGGAGGGCACTGAGAATAAGGAGCAGAAAATCTCCTTCATGCATAGTCTCTGAAGTGTAAAGTTAGGGTGGTTCAGTTCCGGGAAGGGCATTGTACCCAATGCTAACCTTAAAGTTGAAAACTATTTTCTGTACGCTGTGGATTCTTCTAAACTCTGTTCAAGTTTTGAACCTCCCCCGCCCCGCCCTGCTTTCATTCAGTCTTTCTTCTTTTTTCCTTATATTCTCTCTTTCTCTGTCTTCTTTCTTGTGAGTATTTCATTCAGGATGTTTGAACAAATAAAGCTAGGGGAAGTGTTTGGTACTTCCTCTCTGCTTTTTACTGTACTTTCTGGGTCATATATTAGGATATCATATTGCTCAATAAAATGTTCAAATAAAAACTTTGCTTCAACTAGTGAAATAAACCTGAAAACAGACCTGGAAACAGAATAATTTTAAAAAACACACACACATCAAAATCTCTCCCGTACAAACCTTTAAAGCAATATCATTAATAAAAAATTAAATTTAGAGGATTTTTCAGCTCTTCAAAACAGTGTCTCCTTTCTTCAAAATCAATTTATAAATTCTATGTTCAACTATCCTTTTCAAACGTACATTTTGCATATGATGTGAACAATGTGTCCACACATACATACACAAAACACCTGTTAGAATCTTATTATATAAAATAATGTCTTGCCCAAACGATGTGGCTCAGTGGCTGAGCATCAACCTATGAACCAGGAGGTGAGGGTTCTATTCCTGGTCAGGGCATATGCCTGGGTTTCAGGATCGATCCCCAGTAGAGGGCATGCAGGAGGCAGCTGTTCAATAATTCTCATCATTGATGTTTCTTTCTCCTTCTCTCCCCTCCCTTCCTTTCTGAAATCAATAAAAACATATTTAAAAAATAATAATTTCCAATCAAAGTAAGCTGACTGCTCTATGTCTGAAAAGTATCTCAAATTCAACATGTCTTCATCCAACTCTTGCAGATCCGTGTCTGCCACAGTCTTCCCTGTCCTGCAGGTCAGCAGAGGTCTCACTTGCTCAGGCCAAAGAGTTTGGGGTCATCCTATCTTTTATTCACACTCGACCATACATCCATCACCAAACTTGGTCTGTTCTACCTTCAAAACATACCCTGAATTTGGCCACATTCACCAACTTCACTGCTGCTACTCTGGCAAGATGCTTTTACAGTCATCTTTTTCTTTAAATCTCACATTAACCTTATGCAGATCTTTCTAATCCCTGTTTAACAAATGGGGAAATTGAGGTTTCACAGAGATGTAATAAGTTGCCCAAGTGGAAGTTAGGAAATGGAAGATCTGGAAATTGAAATTATGCCTGATAAATTCCCAAGCTTTTGCTCTTTCTAATATTCCAGGACAAAAGGTTTGTTCATTTGATTGTTTTTTGTTAATCCTCATCTGAGTATATTTTTTTCATTGATTTTTAGAGAGAGTGGGAGGGGAGAGAGAGAGAGAGAAAGAAAGAGAAACATTGATGTGAGAGAAACACATCAATTGGTTGCCTCCTGCCTGTGCCCCAACCAAGGCCAGGGATCAAGCCTGCAACTCAGGTACGTGACCTTGACAGGAATCAAACCTGGGGCCTTTCAGTCTGCAGGCCAATCCTCTATCCACTGAGCAAAACCAGTTAGGGCCAGGACAAACGGTTTTTTAAATTGACTCTTAAAAATTAGTAAGCAATGGTTTGTTTCTAAGAAATTATCTCCCCTCTTCTGATTTAGTGGAATTAAACTGTTTAACTGGTTTGTTCTTCATAAATATGAAGTGTGTGTGTGTGTGTGTGTGTGTGCATATGCCCATGCAACAACCACTTTAGAAATGAAAACAAATGTGATGGATTTGTCACAGTCTTGGGATATTTTATCGCTTATAAAAGAGATCAGTTAAGAGTGATGTGGAGGTGACTGGTGGTAAGACTTATTTACCCCATTACATGCTGAATAGTCAGGAGCCAGGCAGAGAGGCAGCTGGGTGCAAGGACGCATCAGGGAGCCAAGTCCAGGGAAGACATGGCGGCTGGGAGTGAAGAGGTTTCAGAATCCAACATTTAAAATGATCCAAATAGGAAAATGCCAGCTGGAAGAAGGGGGTGCAAGGCATCCAGTAACCTTCTGGTAATACCAATTTTCTGTCTGACATAAGAGAAAGCACATGCCACACGCTAAGGATCCCAGGTTTCCAGGGGGAAATAGTGCATTTTCCCAACAATGATCTTGTTCATGCTGTGCGTGCCACCCCCACCGGGAATGCCCCAGTGAGGATGACCTGTTATTAAGTCGGCGCATTTTGGCCTATGTCAACATCAGGACAGTTGTTCTGGGTACCAGAATAATATGCCAAAGAGACCTTTAAACATTTTATATGTTTCCTAATTTAAACCGGGAATATGATGGTCCCTTAAGGTGACTCTTTTTAAAGAGTAGATCATTAAAAAGGTTATATGAGTTGATTCCATTAAAACACACACACACACACACACACAGAATTAAATATTCATTTCAAGCACATATGACAGGCATCTAAAGGCTGCGGGTTTAAACCCTCAGTTTATCATCTCTCAAGGCCTAATTTTGCAATCAGCTAAACCTACAGTACATTTTCATCAAGTGCTGCAAATCAGCAAAATATTAAATGAATCTTGAAAAAAATGATTATGAATCCACAGTTCTGTTTGACTGTATAATTCTATTTAAGATTAAAATTACTATCATAAAAAGGCCACTTTCTGAATGTAATTCCACAAAAACATCATCACAAAAGCTTTTACTGCTATTTATGTCAGAATGTATTTTAAACAGTTCTAATCATTTACCTTTGTGGACACTTAATTAAAATTACAAAACCAATTTTAATCTGTAGTCCAATTAATATGCAAATATATGCAAATGTGGTAAATCAAGGTGGTGATTAAGTTAAGGACACTCTATTTCATGTCTGCTTTAAGTGTGAAAACAAACAATCTTTTTTGTAATTGTACTGATGGATTGTGATGTTTATAGGGTTAGTATGGGGTACAAATGTTTATGCATCAACATTATGCCAAAACAAAGATTTTATACTCCGGAGTGATTTAGCATCCAGCATACATTCAGATGCAACAAAGTCATTTTGCAGTCATCTTGTGAATTAGAATAAGGTCAAAGCAAAGTTAAATTTCTATGTCATCCATTTGTATGGCTATTTAAAATTCAACAATCACTTTCTGATGTGTTAGGTAAGAGCCAAGAAGTCTCAAGAATGGCATATTATCGCCCTTTATCACTTAGTGTTCCTAATATACTGGTTTATCTTTGATACTATTACAGCAATCGTTCTCTCATTAAGGTACAAAGATATTCAGCCTGTTTAACCCCTCTTTCTCACAAGTTTTAAATGAAAAAAATACAGCTAACATCCAAGTGACCACCCCAGCTTAACTACAGAGATCTACAGCACATCCTGACACCCAGTTCTCCCAGCATCCTCTCTCTGCGCTATTGTCTAGATAGCCCTAAAGACACTTAATTTTTCTGAAGAAGAACTGGCTTCGGGAGCACTGTTTTAAAAAGGACAGATGTTTAACTTCTATGGGATTTAGCTTTCTAAATTCATAGTCACTTCTGGTGATTTTTTACTTTTTAAAAAAATATCCTGTAACTTCTTTCTAAACAGTGTCTTCTCCATTGTCAAACATATCTCTATTTTCTGAAATGTATGTCTTGCAAAGATGAAGAAGAAAATTCATTTTTTGGAAAAAAAAATACTGCGACCTAAAAGTCATAGTCACATTATGTCATATTTTGGAAAACAAAAATAATCTCCAAGTTCTAGTCTTAATGAAATTTCTATGAATTATGACATAGCACACTTATGTTAGAGAAACATTGGGAATAACAGATTTGACATACTACTTTTGTGCAAAGGCAAATTATCTCCTTTCTTTAAGCTCAAAGAAGCCAGAGTTGTTTATATAAATTGGGAAATGATTATAAGATCTAACAGTTTAGTACCTTCTTATTTCAATGCTTAAAATTTCTTTCAACTTTAAACACTTAGAGATTGACCAATAGGAATTTTGGCAATGCAGCACGAATCACCAAGCACTATGCATGCATTTCTTACTGAACACCTATTTTTCACATCTGCATTATTTAAAATAATCTTTTCCATTCTTAACTGAAGATGTATTTATGTATATATCCCCATATCACTTAGAATAATGAGAGTGAATTTCATATTGCAGTCATCTCATCATTTTTAACACTTGATATACATTTTAAAATATTATCGCTCTGTGAAGAAAGATAATTTAATAAAAAGCAATACAGTTTATAGTTATGTTTACTAAAGTAGGTAATGTGTCCTTAACATGCTTCTGGAAACTTATTTCTCCCTCTCAATTTAATCTAATTTTACCTTCCATATTTTGAAATCCTCAAAAATATCTAACTTTCCATGAACAAAGATCCCAATAAATGTTGAATGTAATTGCTGCATATATTTTTCCTTTAACTGTTCCGCTGTTACCATCATTACTTTGCATTGTACATATTCTTACAAATCATTCTTCTAAAATATTTTAAAATGAAACTGTATACAACAAACCATTAAGTGCATCTCTCTCTCTGAGTAGGTGTTTAGGGACTGTAATTTTCTAAATGTATCTAGTACCAACATATTCAATTATGAAACAGTCTTCGTGTGATGATGCACCTAAGACAGCAGTTTACATTTATATTAACAAACTCTATCTTCATTACAGTGCAAGGACAAAGCAGGATTCCCTTCCCCAATTTAGATCCAACAGTGAAATATATAACGCAATCCAACATAAAATGAAATAAAAGGAGGAACATAAAATGCACTGCATTAAATATCAGAGAAAAAGAGCAAGCACAGAACTGCAGAAGCGGCAGCCTAGAGAGCTGTGTGGAGACAATGGACCATCTCAGTGAGAGCAAAGGCAGTAAAAATGGTTTGGAAGTTGGGTCATCAGTGTATTAAAGTCTGTCTTTTCCTACAAAATGTCTGACAGGCTTTTCTTAAAGATCCTTTATTTCCCGAAGTTAAGGATGTCCATATTTTAAAATTTCCCTCATATATTAATCTGGAAATTGCATCAGCCAATAGAGTGGAAAGCCTGAACCAAACAGAACCTCCTCTGGCCCCGCTCTCCTAGGAATACGCCATGAAATTGTATTAGTGGGTACATAGTACCCTGGCATGACACTAGAAAGCAAAGCATTAATGGATAGGAATACAGCTCAAAATATCACCTAATTAAGAAGTAGCCATGACGGGATGTCCTGCTGGTATAAAGGAGAGGAGAAGGATGGTATTTACAGGACTTCATCCAAGTCCTTAGCTTAAAGCTCTATAATTTGATCTCATAGCAGGTATGGGAGAATGGATTAAAAATCTACAATAAAACAAACAAAACGTTTTTTTAAAGGACATACAATTTACTGCATTAAAAAGTTATTAAATTTAAAAAAATTCTTTTGCAATTAAAAAAAAATGATCATATTTGGCTGTTTGAAGAAATATTAATCTTGGAAACAAAACAGAGCTACATATAGTTGTGATTATCTCAATAAAGTGCTAACTTTTAGAGAAAAGAAACTTGGCTTCTTTATTGTGTGTTATATGATTAATTATATAAAATTAATCCCCACTCTGCTAACATTGCTAGGATTTTATATTTCATAAGCACTACCCCTTTGTTAGATGTTTTCAGAAAAGGCTAAAGTTTACAGAAATGTATTCTTGCTTTCCTTTTCATGTCGTTTATTGATAATCCTGCTTAAATAAACTGGTTTGACCTTGGGAATGTCTCACATTCCACAGAGCAGCCCTTTTGAATGATCTCCAAAACCTACACATCTGAGATGATTTTGGACCTTCTCCCAGAAAAAGCCTTCATCCTAATGGCCATCGAGGGGGAAGGAAAGGCCCAACACTTTCTCCAAATTTCTGGGAGGTTGAATGTCGGCTAGGCCAGATTCAGTCCTCTGTCCTCCTGCCTCGAATGGTGGAAAGTTAATAAAACAAATAATACATGACAAGATGGCATCATATTCATATCACTTTATCTGAATCAAACAAATGCTTTCAGACATACCCTAAACTGAAAGCGAACCCTGGAAGTTCACAAAAATGGGGAAAGAGAGGAGGCAAGAGCAAGAGCCCAGGCCCCTTGCAGGCAAGGACACAGCCTACAGGGAAAACAGAGGCCAGAAAAGGCTTTGCATCTCTTTGCCATTCTAAAGCCAGCCCGGAGTAAGTCATCTCGGGGATCCTACGGAGCCTACAACTTCCTACAACCTTTTCAGTCTGTTTATTTCTTTGCTCACACGAAATGCCACGCATCCAAAAGCTCTGGACCAGAGAGCAAACAACTTCAATCCAAGTTCAAGCTGTGGGTGATCAAGAATGAGACTTTGTATGTGCTTGGCCATATGCTTGGCCAATTTTATGTGGAATAAAATAAGCATCTGATGGCCAGAAAGAAGAGGAGAAAAAGGAGGTGTATTTCCCATTTTCCCTAAAAACTGCTGCTCTAATGCTTTGTCTCGCTGGAGCACACTCTATGTCAATGGGCGTGTGTGTGTCCGTGTAAAATACTCTCCCTTTCACATCAGCATGATTCAGATGAGGACATTTTCAGTTATTTAGACTGACTTAAAGACTCACCGACTTTTAAAACTGCCTAGTGAGGGACCACTTGATCCATATTCCCATTCACAGAGACTCAGACAGCTTAAGTGATTGACTTGCTCAAGGTCACTCAAGTAGTTGGTAACAGTTGACAGGCAGGGACAGTAACAAGCAAAGCTAGTCAGAAGGTACCGAGCAGGACTTGTAGCATTCCCCAGGAAGGTGGCCTGTCCTCAGATCCTCTCAGTAAGCCAGGGCATGGGACAGGACAGGTAAGAGAGCTGGCCAAGATGCAAAAAAGGTCTCTGCAACTCCACAGTCACCAGACTGCACATGACAGGTGTCGAGCCTTTGTCTGCCTTAACCACAAGGCTTTTCAGCTCACGAGAGCAACAACAACAACAACAACGACAACAAAGCTTTTTTAAAGTTTAAAAGACAAGACTTTTAAATTTAGTCTTCACTTCTACTATTCCTACAAATGCCACCTTCAGTGGTTAATAAAAGCAACCAGAATTGTGCATCAGGGCCTCTTGCTTTTTGGGAGGTGGTTGGAGCTTAAAATTGAGTTACAAATGAATTACAAATTTTGCCACATTTCTTCACCTTTTTCTGGACGTCAATGACTAGCCATTAAAACTTCCTTTCCTTGGTAAGATCCTCCAAGAGGGCTAACCTTTGTTAACGTCAAACAACACTGTCTGCATAAATTATCTGATCTCTTTAAGCTAATTGGAAATTGCACCTTGATAACAACATAGCCAATCCAAATGGACAGCTATAGACTGAGACCCAAAGTATTTCCATCACACTGCGGAACTGTGAACTATGACCTTTTAGAATGAAGAAAAGGGTTATTTCTGTAAACAGAACTTCCTGGCAATTATAAAATGCTGATTAACATAGATTTGGCAAGCAATCTTCTTTACTTTCCTGTGATAGAAAGGAAGCGTATTTTAGCCCAATTTCAAGGGAGCCATTCCAAACAGAATGTCCTTTTGAATAAATGGTTTTAGGGCTCAACAAAAAAATGGACAATTGTTTATAAACTGTGTCTAAGAGCCCAAGAAGTCCTGGGTCCATAAGGTAGAAGTGGGCAGGCAAATTAACTAGGCAGGCCCTCCACTCCTACTCTTTGACATGAGCAAGACTTCTGATAACATTGTGCTTGAACAATTATTTGCTTAGCTAAATAAAGATGCAAAATTACCTCAGCTGAATGGAGAAAGTAATGTTAACACAGACAGATGACCGCTAAACAATTATTTTACCTTAAATAATATCCCCCAACTTCCAACACTGATTATGTAAACCTGCAGAAACAAACAGAAGTGGGCAGAACTTAAGACAAACATTCCACCGTGCAGTTCCTTTGAGTTAAGCGCACATTTATATTAAATAGAATGGATGAGGCACTATGCCCCCTGTGGAGAGAGAGTGTATCATCTCCCTTATACAAAGGAGGCGGCTGAAGCTCCATATTGGCTGAGCATGTTGTCCAGTTACATGGGTAGTTAATGGCAGAGCTGGGAATAGTAGCCAAGTCCTGGCAACCAAGTCAAGACTCCCTTTGACTATCCCAAATGGAGATCAAGAGAACCCACTACTCTTTGATTTGTTGGAAATCCACATGGTCATGAAATAACTATGAGTTAAGAGGAAATGCAAGAACCTCTTCTTTAAATGTAAAGATAAATGATTTTAAAAAATGAACATGTTTAAATACTAACATAATTGATTATTAGAGTTTAGAAGCAGAACTGGGAAGGAGGGACCCTCCCTCTACCTTTAATTTTATCTAGAGATTATGTAAATAATTATAAAATTAATGTTATATAATAATATACTGAATATTACTTGAAGACTAAGGGAAAAGCAAAAGCTAAACATACTAACCTACAACTGATTTTATTAAATCCACGATATCCCAACCACTATCTGTTCCAGCCAGGCAAACGAAAGAACAGAGAGCACTTTCCAATCTCATTTTAAAAATCATTTTTTCCAAAAGTGAAAAATAGTTTAGCTCCACTGCTTAGGATGATGATTAAAGATAAACAATCACTTTTGGAATTCATGTATTTTTAAATCTTACATAACTGTGGCAGCACCCAACTTCTAATGAGAAATATAAAATGACAGCATTTGCAATCTTAGAGGGACATGAGATATAATCCAGCTCAATGATTTTACTTTACAGATGCTGACACTGAGGTCGTGAAAGGTTAAATGACAGGCCTGACCACACACACAGTGAGTCAGTAACAGCACTGCAACTCCAACCACTAGCCTGGAGTTCTTTTCACTACAGCAAGCACTTTAAATTATATCCAGAGAGTATAAGCAATGCTCTCCAAAAATGTGTCAGAGGCTCTAGATGGGCACAGAACTAGCCATCAGAAACCATGATCATTACCTCAATAAAGGGGAGGTTTAACTCTCTCTGACACAACCAAATTATCCAATCACTTTGGCCTTACTTTCCTCCTTGAAGTACAGATATTTTTGACATATGCTATGTTGCATAGAGTAAAAAGCCCAAGTTTTGCCAACATTTGAGGTTGAAAAGTGCAATTAACTTTTGAGGAGATAAGCAATATGGAAAAGACACCTAATGTACCATATTGACTATAATTGATAATTACAAGGTAGAGCTTTCTCCCTGATTCTACCTTACTCTTCCAAGCAGAAAGAATTATACATGAAACATTTGAAAAATAATAAAATGTATATGAAGCTAAAGCACCAGCCAAAGATGCTGTATATTCTGGAAGTCTGAACACATGTACATATTGGAGAAAATACAGAAGGGAATTTTATTTTATTTTTTCATTTATTCAAGCTCTATTTTTTAAAAAATTTAATATTCTTTTTAAAAACATCTTTATTTTTGGATAGTATTACCTATGTCCCCCCTTTCCCCCATCGACCCTCACCCCTACCCCCATCCCAGGCCTTCAGCACCCTATTGTCTGTGTCCATGGGTTATGCATGTATGCATACAAGGTCTTTGGTTGATTACCTCCCATCCAACCACCCTCCCCCACCTTCCCTCTGGGATTCTGCACTCTGTTCCATGCTTCCATGTCTCTGGATCCCCTCTGTTCATCAGTTTATTCTGTTCATTAAGATTCCACATCTGAGTGAGATCATGTGATACTTGTCTTTCTCTGACTGGCTTATTTCATTTGGCATGATACTCTCCAGGTCCCTCCATGCTGTCTAAAAGGGTAAGAGATTCTTCTTTTTCACTGCTGTATAGTATTCCATGGTATAAATGTACTACAGCTTTTTTTATCTGCTCATCTACTGATGGGCACTTGGGCTGCTTCCAGATCTCAAATATTTTGTGCTGCAGAATTGTGCTGCAGAATAAGGTAATTTTTAAAAGGATGCTACTTAGCTAGCCTAAAACTTGTAACATACATTTTTATGTTAAAAGCATGACTTTATATGATTATATTAAAATACTAGAGGCCTGGTGCACAAAAATTTATGCCCTGGGGGGGGTGGAGGGGGTCCCTCAGCCCGGCCTGTGCCCTCTCACAGTCTGGGACCCCTCGGGGGATGTCCACCTGCTGAATTAGGACCGCTCTCTGGGGGATCGGGCCTAAGTTGGCAGTCAGACATCCCTCTGGCAGCCCAGGAGCCCTCAGGGGGATGTCCACTTGCCAGCTGGGATCAGGCCTAAGCTGCAGTTGGTCATCCTTAGCGTTGCTGAGGAGGTGGGAGAGGCTCCCACCACTACCACTGCACTGGCAGCCATCAGCCTGGCTTGGGCTAAGCAGAGCTCCCCCTATGGGAGAGCAGTGACCACGAAGGGGCAGCTCCTGCATTGAGCATCTTCCCCCTGGTGGTCAGTGTGTGTCATAGTGACCAGTCATTCCCAGTTGCTCTGCTGTTAGGGTCAATTTGCATATTACCCCTTTATTATATAGGATATTCTTTCTCTAACCAATTCTACTTTATCAAGCTTGCAATAACTAAAATTTAGTATTTATTGTGAAGGACTCGGGTACTGGCTCCTTGCAAGTGTTTTGCTTTTGGAAAGCACTCTCAGAAGTTTTATTTAATGACTAGAGACCTGGTACGTGCACTTCAGGGGGGAGGTCTCAGCCTGGCCTGCACCCTCTTGTAGTCCAGGACCCCACGGGGGATGTCCCACTGCTGACTTAGGCCCAATCCCACCTAAGCCAGCAGTCAGACATCCCTGTCACAGCCCAGGACCCCTCACTCCTTACTGCTTGTGTATAGCGGGCATATTTTAGATCCCAACCCTGGTCAGTACAGCTTTCAGCAAGAGCCCTTCTTTTTGACAAACACTACTCACGTTCCCAAATGCAGCAGCAATTCAAGGCAGATACTGAATAAAGCTAAAGGACACATCCGAGGTGCGTGACAGTGGGGACCACACAGTCAGCTACACAGGAAGATGCATCTGGCTTCTTGAGCTGAGAAGTGGGCCTGCTTGAGGTGCACCCTCACACTGAAGGCGTTTTTAAATGGACCAGTGAGAAGTCACCTTCTACAGGGAACAGAGGCAAGCGTATGTGGTGTGTGGTCACACTCAGGACATGCAGATTCAGAAAGAGAGGGCCCAGGACAGTGAGAACGCCCATCCTGGCTGCTCCCGTGCCTGTCACACAGCGTCCAGGGTGTTAGGTGCTCTCTGTGCAACAGCAACCAGTTCCCTCACTTCACAGGCCAAACAACAATGCAATGTGTTTCATATGACTTTGGGAAACGGTATGGATCTTTCACATTGATTTTTAGAAAAAGTAAGCAAAAGATTTATAAAATAAAAAACATCTCAGTTCTCCCTATTTTTATGAGTAAACAACCCTGCCATTACCACTGTTTACTCATGTATATGGAGAAAGGAAGCTTGTTGTTTTGCAAATAGCAAAACCAGGGGATATATATAACTGACTCAAAGATTAAGAATCCTAAATTTTTATAAAATTGCCTTTTTCACAACTTGAGAATTCTGTTACCTATGTAAAAGGATTTCAAGCTACTTTGAACTGATGGTTGGTAGTGCAGGATGGAAATAAGTGGTAGTTTGCATGATACAAATGGCTCTCAAGGCAGTTTTCAATGGGAATAATACAGGTCAAAAAAGTCTCTGCCCCAGTACATAAAGTTTCAATTCAACTCCAAAAGTTAGTCCCAAAGTAAACTTACAACAAAGGCCAAAAAATTTAATCTCTGGTAAAATTTAAAAAGACACCAAGTACTGAGGACCAATAAACCATCATCCCTTACTCACAATAGTCCAGTATGAAGCCTTCCAATATCAATTCATTTTGTTCTATGTATCCAGATACTGAGCTATAAACGCTTCCCCCTACACATTACTTGCATGTGCTCATTCACAGTCTATTGTGATAGTATCATGCTATTTACTGTCCTCTCCTCTAAATATGCTGAGTATAAATCAACAGCAATTATTTTTTCAGAAATTAATAAGTATGCATGTGTGTGTGTGTGTGTGTAGACAGAGCTTAGATGCAAAAGCAAAAACAATTGTTAGCTTATTAGTTGTGCCCTGACTGTTGTATCTTAAATGATTTATATAAAAAAGTAAAATCTCAAACAGCCTTTAATTTTTATAACCACAGAAAGGCATTTTCAGAATAATTTCCTCTGCAAAGTTTGATCTGAATGGGAAAATCTTTCTTGGTGATCATTTGTCATAGGCTTTATTGTTGCACGTGTCGAAAGTACTACGATTCGGACAACTGTAGAAAAAAATAGAATCTAAACATTTTTAAGTGAAGGATAATGCATAAAACTGCCTTTTGACCAAATTATTTAAATATTTACTTTTAAGGTATTTTCCAGCGCCTCTTGGCACTTGGAAAGGCTCTGGCTCAATGCGCCCCAAAAAGGAGAGCATGGACAGCCCTCGGAACAGCCCGCTGCATTCCTCCTTTATTGTGCAGCTCACAGTCTCTGAATACAACACAATCCTCCAACAGAGTCAGCTTTCATAATTCAGCAGCACAAAGTCTGCAAACACATGTAACCTAGATCCATATTTCCCAGTGACAGCATATGATAGCAGAATGTGAAGTATTAATGCTGGTGTCACTACAGTCCTACACTCTACTGCACTTTAAGAGAAAGCAGCTGCTGAGATGAAATGTGTGCCAACTGTCTGAAGACAGAAACATAAGAAACATTCCTTCTGTTACAAAGGGAGACACACACAAACAGACTTGCTTTTAGGCCCAACAAGCACAAAGTTTCTTACTTTTGCCTTTTGAATGTCTCAAAAAAACGCTCACCCATTCTGCATAAGCAGAAAGGTTCGCATTTAAGAAAATCCCAGTTTCCCTAAGAAGAGGTTTTAATTATGCATCCACAGGTCAAAGGGTGGAAAGACTGCTTCTTACAGCACACACTATTCAGTCAATGAGTTCATACACCTTTGGGAATATAACTGCTACCTATGCAACAGGCAACACTGAGCAGGTGTACATTTTCCTACTCACAACACAGGATCCTCAGGCCTCCCAACAAATACTGCCTTTGGCATCTTCATAAAATTATCTTGAAATAATCATCTAAAATCTTTGATCTAACACATTCACTTAGAAACCAGAGTACCTCTTTCTAAACTAGAAACGTGGTAGGACTGTCACTTTCAGCAAACCCTTCACAAGCGGTACAGTCTACACACCTGAAATCTGCATTTTTCTTTTCTCTCGATACTAAGATTGGCAATTTGTTGGAGAACCGCGGTGTCCTGATTTGTACAGGATCCATTCTTGATGTAACAGTGAAAAAGGGAACCGATGTACCGTACTGCTATCTTTTAAACACAGTTCGACAATAACAATAAGGGTGTGACACAATGTGAACTGTTTGGTTATAATTCACTTAAAAACGAGTACAATCTCATTGACCCCCTTATCAAACAATTTATTGTGCATTTGCAGACTGGACAATGAAAGAGAGGAGGGAAAGTATTAACGGTGACACTACTTGGCAAGCTTATCGTGCAGTCCGTTCAAAAGGCAATTTTAAAATTGAATGAAGAGGTTTGACTAGGCAATAAAAACAGCCACAATGCCAGTGAACAGTACTTAGGAGGAAAGCCTCTAATTATCCTATTTATAAATCAACAGCAATTTTACTGATGACTTCTCAAAGTTGATTAGAATAACATCCAAAATTTTTTTAAACTAGATCATATGCATTTTATTAAACTATTATTGATTGTTGGAAAATGATAAAAACTTGAGGGCTAGAATGAGACAGCACTTCTAAAGGGAAACATTCATACAAGTCTCTGTAACATAATTACGGCACTGCCCCTGGGGAAAGGGGTTTTATTTTATAATGAGAATGTTTACACTGCTATGGAGTTCAATCTATCTGGGAGGGAAGGTTAAACTTCTTTCCATTAAAGACAGCCTTATAATGAAAAGCTGAAAGGAGAATGGAGTCTAATATAGTAGATGTAATGGCCTATTAAATGATTCACACACAAAAAAATGAATCAAATTCATTGTATCTTACTGCTGTTTTATGACAAAATTGTTGAAAAATAAAACTATTGTCAAGATAATTGCATATGACATAGGCCGCATTACTGTAAGCCCTTCTCTTATTGGATGACCTAGACTCTAATTTTTAGGTACATTAACAGGACATTACATTTTAAATACTTTACATTATTGGAATCTTATAAAAGGATCCCACTTTCACTCTGTTGGCAAAATCAATTTAGACCTAAAGCCATGCTGCAATTGTGCATCATTCTTTTTCAATTAAAATTTTCCATACATCCTTTATGATGTCATTCTTACATTCCTGCAACAGATGCTTGTTTATATACCAATTTACTAAACGGCTGCTGTACTGGTATTACGCTATTGTGGATGTAACCTCTCTGACTACTTTCCATTCCCAGATCTCCTCTCAATAAATGTGTATTTTCAAAATAACGTGCCTCTTTAACAATAATCTCTAATTACCAAACAATCTCCGCTATTGAAGGCAACAAAAACAAAATGGCTCTACATTTTTAGAGTGGATAATTAAATACACATTTCTGGAAAGGATGATATCCTTAAAACTTAAGAAAGGGATGTTTCCATGAGTGAGTTCAAACACAATTTTGACATGTAGTTTAGAGGGTGAAATTCCAACAACAGATTATTAACTCTGCCCTCTAAGAACCCAGCAAGATCTCTCTCTGACTAGCTATAGACATAGCTACTTATTAACTAGAGCCTGAGAACTATAGAACAACATAGCCATTTTTAAAGCAATAGTATAACAATGTTAATAAAACCATATGCATAATATATCAGCATTATTATATCACTGCAATATTTAATAATAGAACCCTCAAAGCTCTTACAGATTAAAATTCAGTTAACTGAACTTAAAAAAATCCATCCATTTGAAGATTATATGTATACTAGAGGCCCGGTGCACGAAATTCGTGCACAGAGTGGGAGTGTGGGGTAGGGTAGTGTCCCT
>PVJC01003318.1:32509-71610 GCA_004026665.1 Murina feae
TTCCCCCCACCCAACTGTCCTCCCCTGCAGGCCTGGGTCCCCCCAACTGTCCTCCTCTGCCAACCTGGTTCCCCTCAACTGCCCTCCCCTGCAGGCCTGGCTCCCCCTGCAATTGTCCTCCCTTGCAGGCCTGGGTCCCTCCCAACTGCCCTGCCTTGCTGGCCATCTTGTGGCAGCCATCTTTGACCACATGGGGGCAGCCATCTTATGATGGTCAATTTTCATATTACTCTTCTGTTATACACACACACACACACACACACACATATGTATGTATATATATGCACATATCCTATCTAACAGAAGAGTAATATACAAATTAGGTATCACTCCATCACAAAAGATGGCTGCCTCCATAGCAACAAGATGGTGGCACCTAGTCCTGCTCAGCCCCGCTACGGAAATGGTTAGGCCTGTTAGACAGGCAGGTGGCAGGGAACTGGGGGCTTGAGGGGTGGAACAGGCAATCAGAGGGAGCTGGGGGTCCCCTGCCCAGGCCAGAGGCCTTCGCAGAGGCCTCAGGCATGGGCAATGGTGGAGCTGGTGATCTGAGGGGTATGAGGGTGCCCTACCCAGGCATAGGCCTGGGCAAGAGGCCTCAGGCCTGGGCAGGGGCAAGGCCTGAGATCTCAGGGGTCTGGGCTCTGCAGAGCCAGCAATTGGAGGGGCAGGGGTGGAGCATGCGATTGCAGGGGTCTGGGCACTGGTGGAGCCGGCAAAGCAGGGGCCTGGGGGTCCCCTGTCCAGGCCTGTAGCCTTGGCCAGAGGCTGCAGTGGGGCAGGGATGGAGCCGGTGATCTTAGGGCTTGGGCAGGGGCAGAACTGGTGATCAGAGGGGCAGGGGCAGAGCCTGCGATCACAGGGGTCTGGACATGGGCGGAGCCAGCAATGCAGGGGTCTGGGGGTCCTCTGCCCAGGCCTGCAGCCTTGGCCAGAGGCTGCCAGTGGGGCAAGGGCAGAACTGGCAATTGCAGGGGGAAGGATCAGAGCTGGTGATCACAGAGGCCTGGGCTCTGGGAAGCTGGCAATCAGAGGGGCTTAGGGGTCCCCTGCCCAGGCTTGCACCCTCGATCAGAGGTTACAGGCCTGGGCAGGAGTGGAGCTGAGATATGAGGGGCAGGGGTGGAGCTGATGATCAGAGTCAACTACAGAGGAAACACCTTTTCTTACCTCTTATTGGCTAAGCTCCCTGTATGCCACTGGTAATAGTCTTAGTAACCTATATAATAATAAACCCTAAAGGCTATCTAGGGTTTTTCTACCACACTCCTGGAGAAAAAAATGAAGGTCCCCTGCTGGAGGGCTAAGAAATGTCATATCCTGCCCTACCTGATTTGGCTCAGTGCATAATGCCTCAGCCTGTTGACTGCAGGGTCTGGGTTCCATTCTGACCAAGGGCATGTACCTAGGTTGCAGGCTCCTCCCTGGCCAAAGCCCAGGTCAGGGCATATGCAGGAGGCAACCAATCAAAGCGTTCCTCTCACTTTGCTGTTTCTCTCTGTTTTTCCCTTCTCTTCCACATTCTCTAAAAACCAATGGAAACATATCCTCAGGTGAGGATAAAAAAAAAAAAAAGAAAGAAATGTCATATCCTATGCAAGACACATCTTGAAAATGCCTAAAGAAAGTTGTCATTTCTTCATGGTGAAGGGACTGGAGTCCTTGTTGATGAAAACACCTTGGTGGCTGTGGTGACTGGCAGTGGCTGCAGCAGCGGGGTGATGGGGCTGGTGGCTTCCCCTGACTAGCCTGGTCGCCTCCCACAAAGGGAGACCAGGCTGTGGCTTAGGCCCTCTCCTCAAGGGGATCATTGAGTTAGCCTAAGATGTCAGTAGGACACCCCCTGAGGGCTCCCAATATGTGAGACAGGGCAGGCTGGGCTGAGGAAACGCCCCCACCCCACCCCCAGTGCACAAATTTCATGCACCGGGCCCCTAGTGTGTGTGTGTGTGTGTGTGTGTGTGTGTGTGTGTGTGTATTTGTGGATGAAGACTGAAAAACTGCATTTTGTATATCATCAGTACTTAATTTGAGTTAAATCATTCTGTGATTCGGTTAAAGGAAGTTCTTCATTTTGAGAACATTTATCTCTGAATATATATGTGTGAAATTCTGGCACTGAAACTTTCATAAGGCTCTTGAAGGAAAATTGTCATTTGGATAAAACACTAAACAGTATTATCTCTTTTTCAAAAATAATTTTGTGTTACAACTGAAAAAATATTTTTGTCTCAGAAAATTCCTCTAATTTTACAGCCTGATGTTTATCAGGGAGCTGCCTGGCACTAGCACATTTTGCACACTCACATCACTAAAGTTACAAAATAGTTCGCTTTATTTATTTATTTATATATCTTTGTTATTCCTCATGGGAGAATATTTTTTCAATGATTTTTTTAAATTTTTTTTTAGTGATGGAAGGGATGGGAAAGGGAAGAGGTAAAGAGAGAAGGAGATGGAGAGAGGAGAGGAGGGAAAAGAAAGAGAGAGAGAGAGAGAGAGAGAGAGAGAGAGAGAGAGAGAGAGAGAGAGAAAGACCCATGTGAAAGATACACATTGATTGCCTAGCCTACAGCACTAATCCTGACCAGGCCTGGGATTGACAACCCAGCTGTGTGCTCTTGATTGGGTATCAGACTCAGACCCATGACTCTATGGTGCTCAGGTTCTCTAACCACTTAGCAACACTGACCAAGGCCCAAATATTTTCCAAATATTTTTATTTCTAGGAAAAATACCCATATTGCATAATCTTTACTACTGCTGTTTAGATGAAACACTTGATTAGCCTCTTTCTCTGATCTAAGTCAGGTTTTCCAAAATCTGCAGGAGGGAAATATTTGTGAGTTTCATTCCTTCCACTTCTTCCCTTCTTCAGAAGCGTTTGGGAGGTAAGGTTGCTGAGCTTTCTAGAAGAGGTGTCGTAAGGATGAAGTTAAGAAAGACAAAACCAAGGTAAATAATGACTGCAAGAAGGTTTTCCTTTATTCCTTCCCTTGACTATTTTAATATCAAAGAACAAAATGCAGAAATGTAAGTGAGAAAACAAAAGTTTTTCCAACACACAGTGCTGTTGAAATTGCCTACTTTGCATTTTTGTAGAAGAGGAAAAGTTACCTGATTTTTCAGGGCATAAAAAAGTCCAGAGAGGTTCTGCAAAAGGCAGTGGCCACCTCACTGCAGTGGCAGTGGTTGGGATCCTGTAATACCAAGGACACCAGAGAGCAGCCTGGAGACAGCATTTAGGGGGAAATATAGAAGAGTTTGCTGGTTTGGCTCACTGAATAGAGTGTTGGCTGCAGATTGAAGGGTCCCAGGTTCGATCCCAGCCAAGAACACATACTTCAGTTGCAATCTCTGGCCCAGGATGGGACATGTCTGGGAGGCAACCAATCTATGTATCTCTCTCACATTGATGATTTTCTCTCTCTGTCTCTCCTCCGACCTTCCACCCTCTCTATGAATGAATGAATGGGAAAATATCCTCGGTTGAGGTTTAACAACAACAAAAATATATAGGAGAGTTTGGAGGGTTCCTGCAACAAAGAAGCTCTCAGATTTTACACCTCCCCCAACACAGCATAAAGGAAAAGGGAAAAGAGGGGGGCGTGAAGAGAAAGGGAGGGTGGGGATAGGAGGAGAGGAGAAGCTAGAGAGAGGGGGGCCGGGGAGAACAGAGAAGAGAAAGCTACTTACGGGAATCTGTGTTTGTCACACAGCCATGCCCTTACAAAACAATCTATCTGACAAGAGCCTGGGCCACTGTGGACTTACTACCCCCCTGACTGGGGACTCAGGTGTACAGAGAAAGCCTGCCACTATTGTTTAGGGGTATATTGTTCATGTGCTTTAAGGGTTGTTTGAAGATGGATTTCTGAATCACAACAAAAAGTCCCTTCTGCTGCTATCATACATCTTTGTGGAAGAAAACTTACCAAAAGGCAAAAACAAAAAGAGTAAACATATAATGGAGCTCAGTGTTGGTGTGGGTGCATTTTTAGAATGATAAATAAATACAAATATCTGGGTAATCAGACCCAGAAGCCTGATGTCATTCATAGGAAAATGGTAAAGAAAAAGCTATACTAACACGGTCATTGTATGAATCAGTAAATCTCCGCCCCAAATAACTTTATTAGATAATAAAATACTTAGGCAGGCTAGGCTGTTTTGAAAGTATGAATCGGAAGATTTCAGATTGGGCTGGTTTTCCTCTACTTCTTGAGGACAAGGTGGTAGAAAGTAAAACAGAAGTATGAGAAAGGTTGCACATATCCATATGGTTAAAAAGTATGATGATTTTGAGTCCTAGTCAGTTTGGCTCAGTGGATAGAGCATCAGCCCTTGGACTGAGGGTTTAGGTTTGATTCTGTTCAAGGGCAGGTACCTCCATTGAAGGCCCAGGCCCTGGTTGGGGTCCATACCAAAGGCAACCAAATAGAGGTGTCTCTCTCATATGGATGTTTCTCTCTCTCCCTGTCCTTTCCACTCTCTCTAAAAGTCAATGGAAAAATATTCTCAGGTGAGGATTAACAAAAAAAAAAAAAAGGGAGAATGATTGTAGATATATACTGAGTGGCCAGATTATTATGACCACCTGATGTTTGTAGGCAAATTAGCTATAATTTCGTGCTGAGGTTGCTAGAAGGCCAGATCATTATAAATGTCTGAATAGCACAACATACGTAAATATCGTTGCTGATCAAGTTCATCCCATCATGCTGATGGTGTATCCCAATGGAGATGGCTTCTTCCAACAAGACAATGCACCATGCCACGGTACTCGTATTGTGCAGGAGTGGTTTCAAGAACATGAGGGAGACTTTACCTTGTTAGATGGCCCCCTCAATCACCAGATCTCAATCCAATTGAGCATTTGTGGGATGAAGTTAAAAGAGCCATCAGGCAGCTGGTTCAACAACCATCAACTCTCACAGAACTGGACAGTGCTATTCATCAGGCATGGTGTCAGATTCCTCGCATCACCTTTCAGCATCTAGTGGAGTCAATGCCAAGAAGAATCGCCACAGTATAGGCAAAAGGTGGCCCAGCGAAGTACTGATGGGGTGCTCATAATAATCTGGCCGGTCAGTGTATATACCATAGCCCTTAGAGGTGATTTTGTGTAACCATCTCACATTACAGCAGTCCTGGATTGTGAAAGGGATGTCCAACTGCCCTTTACGTCCGATCCCACAGTGGGATCGGGCCTAAACGGGCAATCAGACATTCCTCAAGGGGTCCCAGATTGGAAAGGGTGCAGGTTAGGCTGAGGGACACCACCCCCACTCCATGCACGAATTTCGTGCACCAGGCCTCTACTATATGTGTGTGTGTGTGTGTGTGTGTGTGATATATATATATATATAAACAAAAGTTTTACACAGTAATATTTATATATTTATATATGTATATGTATATGTATATGTATATGTATATGTATATGTATATGTATATGTATATGTGTGTATATATATGTGTGTATGTGTGTGTGTGTGTGAATAAAACAGAAGTTTTACACAGTCATATTTACTCTTATTACCATCTTGGGGTGCTCTGTAATTTTCAATTTTCTTTCTTTTATCCCTTACATGTTGGAGGTGACTCATTGAATGCAGTTCAGGACTCAGTACTAAATCAGGACCCACCTTGCTTATCTACAAAGATCATTCCCTCTTCAGAATTTCCAACCTGTCTTCTAGATTTCATTTTTTAATTGTCTTTCAAACATTTAATGTCTCCCCCAACTAAGTGGTAACTTCCCTCATGACATGTCTTTCAAAGATTTTAAACTACAAAACAAGAAGTGCAGATACATATCCTCTGGCATCCTATTTTCTGGACGAGAGGTAACACTACTTCATTTGTGGTATGCATGCCATTTATAAATAGCACTGCTTTCCTGTTCATTTTTCTAGTCCTAAACCAACAGTAGCAAAACTTCAGTGTGCATTAAAAATCACCTGAAGTTTTTGTTAAATATGCAGGTTAACAGGCTCTAACCCAAGAGATTCTGACTCAGGGGGTCCTGGTAGCCTCCAGAAATCTACATTTTTAACCACCCCATTGGTCTTTTTATCTCTCTGGTCACTTGACCTTCTGCTCTAAACATATAAAGGTCTAAAATAGGGGTCAGCAGGCTTTTTCTTTAAAGAATCAGGTTATAAATATTTTAGGTTTACAGTTCACAGGATGTGTGTTGTTACCTACTCAACATCGCAGCTGTGGTGTGAAAGCATTCACAGACAGTACATAAATACATGGGTGTGGCTGCATTTCAACTAAATGTTATTTACAAAAAAGGTGGCCATAGTTTGCTAAACACTGGTCTAAAATATGCACTAAAAGCTGGTTTTCTTCATAAAGCACATTAATCAGAGCCATTGGTCTTAGATCCCTTGTCAAGCAGTTTGCCAGTCTAAAATCATCACCAGACTCAGTGGAAAAGTGTGCTTCAGTCAATTAGTGATGCCAACAGGAGTGTTAAATGGCAGACTGGGAGATGTGAACTTTGAACTTTAATTTTGATCTGAGGGTAAGAAATGAAGAAGCAGCATTTCTCTTCAGATAATCTAAAAGCAAAGTAGTGTATACCTTTAGTTGAGCTATGGGATTCAACCACACATGCATTGCAAGGGGGAATATCAAGAATCTAGGCTAGAGATGAGTGGATTAGAAAACTGTGGTACATCTACACAATGGAATACTATGCTACTGTAAAAAAGAAGGAATTCTTACCATTTGCGCCAGCATGGATGGCCCTGGAGAGCATTATGCTAAGCAAAATAAGCCAGTCAGAGAAAGATAAATATCACATGATCTCACTCATTTGTGAAATATAATGAACAACATAAAATGATGCACAAAAAGAGAACAAGAGTCACAGAAGCAGTGAACAGACTGTCCAATCTATGAGGGAAGGCGGGAGTGTGTGTGTGTGTGTGTGTGTGTGTGTGTGTGTGTGTGTGTGTAAGAGATCAACCAAAGGACTTGTATGCATGCATATGTGCATAACCAATGGATGCAGATGGGGATGGGGAGTGAGGCCATGTGTTGAGGGGTGGGGTGGTCGGGGAGAAGTCAGTGAGGTGAAAAGGAAACTTATGTAATACTTTAAATAATAATAATAATAATAATAAGAAGAAGAAGAAGAAGAAGAAGAAGAAGAAGAAGAAGAAGAAGAAGAAGAATCTAGGCTGGGAGAACAGTTCCACTGGCCATTCCATTCAATATTCCTTTATACCCAAGAGACAGAGGAGTAGAACTGACTATTGGTCCAGTAGGCGTCCACTTCCAGGTGCCTTCTGTGCAGTGAGGTTATGAGTGGAAGCCTGGCATTCAAGGGTACACTCATATGACACCAATTCTACACTCAAGCCAGCTACACCTTCAGGTACTTAAAGAAAAAAAAAACAACACAATTTCAACACTGAAAGAAATACAACTAGTTTTATGAATTTCCTGAATACACGGCCTGAAGCAGTCTTCATGGTGCTGCCCTCTATAAGATTTTTCAAAAGCACTTTAAAGGACATGAGCTTTCCAACCCACACATTGACATAAACAAAGTGATAAAACGCAATTTCCCACATAGTTGGTGGTATCATTGTGTATTACTTATGAACTCTGAGCATCCATACCTGTATGAAGGTTGAGCCCCAAATCTCTATATACATTGGCTAACAATTTCCTCAACAAATATACCAATTCGTTGGTTGCCATGTTGCTAAGAGGAACTACAGCAGAGATGGGTTACAGAGCGCCTTGCTCCCTTTGCTTCTCCTCCCACTGGTTAACATTCTGCTTTTAGCATTCTGAGTAGAGGGACAGCCACAGAGTAACAATGACAAGCTGGGTGGGGAAAAACATGGAGCTAGGATTAGTTGAGAGCCCGTTATGTACCAATAATTTAATGTTATTTCCTTTAAACTCTCACAACATAGTATAAGTATTGTTATTCCCATTTTACTGGTAAGAATCCTAATTCAGTGAAACTGAGTAAGCTGCCTGAAGTTATATAACATGGAAATTTCAGATGTTTGTATTTGAATTAAAACTAGGACCAGATGGCTTAACCAGTGAGTCTACCAAACATCTAAGGAGGAAACTATACCCAATTCTACATCAATTCTTCCAGAAAAGTGAAGAGAAAGGACTACTGCCCAAATAATTCTATGAAGCTTACATTACTCTGATACCAACACCAGACAAAGACAGCACTAAAAAAAAAAAATTACAGACCAACACATACAAAAGTTCTTAAAATTTCACCAAATTGATTCCAATAATATGTACAAAGAATAATATATTTGACCAAGTATAATTTATCTCATGAATGAAAGGTTGGTTAATATTCAAAAGCAATCAATGTAATTAATCATATCAACAGATTAAACAATATAAGATTATCTCAATAGATGCAGGAAAGGGATTTGATAAAATTCAGTCTCTACTATTAATAAAGCTCATCCAAAGCTGGGAATAAAAGAGAGATTCCTCAATCTGATAAGGGGCATGTAAGAAAAATCTAAGGCTAATATCATGCTTCACTGTGAGAGACCAAATGTTTTCCTTATAGAAAGAGAGGGAGGAACACAGGCATAAAAAATAAAAAATGGCAACAAAGACCTATCAAAATAACCTTAAACAAAAATGTCCAATCAAAAGACATAGGGTGGCTGATTGGATAAGAAAACATGACCGATATATATGCTATCTACATGAGAACCACCTCATAACAAAGAACTCTCACAGACTGAAAGGGTAAAAGTAAAGTAATTGGATTAAAAGTGGTTTTTATATTTCTGAAACAGAAATATAAAAACATCAAGTTATTATATGGTAGAAAAAAAGTTAGGCTGGCCATTGACTTTTTTGCAACAACATTCACTTGTAGATAACATGAAGAGATGATAAGGAATCATGTGGATTGTTAGCTGGTTAGGGCACTGAGATGCTATGTTTTCAAGGATAATTTTTATAGATGAAATTACTTTAGAAAGAGCTGGCATATGAAACCACTTTTTCTTTTCTTTTCTCTTTTAACTTATTTAAAAAATCTTTATTGCTGAAAGTATCACATATGTCCCTGTTTTTCTCCCATTGACTCCTTCTAGCCTACCCCCACCCCCAGACCCCAGACCTCCAACATCCTATTGTCTGTGTCCATGGGTTATGCATATATGTATACTAGTACAAGTTCTTTAGTTGATCTTCCTTCTTCCCATCTTCCTTCTTCTGAGATTCTACAATCTGTTCTGAAACAACTTTTTAAAAATCCGTAAGAATAATAGACACATAATGCAGAATAAGGGTCAACAAAGGAAACTGCCTGGCTAGAACCAAGATGCCTTCAAATGTACTTCACATGAATACCATACCTGACTGACATACTGACTAATGAACTTAAAAAAAGTAACAAACTTGAAGGTATATGTCCCATGAGGATTGGACATTTACAAACCAATCACCTTGGGAAGTGTTCTCTCCCCCCACCCCCACTTGATTAAATCTTTATTGTTGAAAGTAATATATATGTCCTTTTTTTTCTACCCATTGACCTCTTCTAGCCCCCCACTCCCACCCCTGGCCTAGGCCTTCACCACCCTATTGTCTGGGAAGTGGTGTTCTTATTGTTTCTGGAACGGACTTCATGATGAAGTTAAGCAGAACCAAATCAATGAATTATCCAAACAAAGCCAAGCAAACAACTGTCTCATACATGTACACTAGAAGCCTGGTGCACGAATTTGTGTATGGGTAAGGTCTGGCAGGCCTGTCCCCATGGGGAGGGGTGGCAATCAGGCTGGGCTGGCCAGAGGGAGGGGATGCTGGAGGTTGACTAGCAGGCTGTGTCCCCAATCTGGGTGGAGGAGGCCAATCGTGAGAAGGACCGGCTGAGGGGGAGGCTCACAGGTGGTTGGCAGGCCGTCCCCACCCTCTGGTCGAACTCCTGGTTGAGGGGACAATTTGCATATTAGCCTTTTATTATATAAGATGATTTAAAACTTTGATACACGAGATGAGTCTCCTAACTGTCCATGAGATCAGACTGCAATAGTATTTGACTAATTTCCCAAATGAAATGTACTCTTCAAAGAACAAATCTGCCAATTAACACTAACATTAAAATGAAAGTTGCATGGAAGTAGTAAGTGAAGAGTTGCAAAAGGGCTCATGGAGTTGTTGTCATTGACAGAGAAAGTCAGTGAAAAACTATGAGGGAAAGAACATTTATCCAGATCAGTGCTATGTATGTACATATCCTAAAACGTTAGTAAGAAATGGCAATGATCTGATTTGTAATTTGTGTCCCAATGAAATAAGAATATGGTAACTATACAATGATAACTTTTGATAAGATAATAAATTGTCCATAAAATGTTACTTAACATATTATTCTATTTTTTATTAAACAGATTAAAATAACATTAAAAGAAGTGAAGAGTTTTTCAAAATAAGGAAATTGTTTTTTTTAATTTTTTATTGCTTAAAATATTACAAAGAGTAGTACATATGTCTCCTTTTTTTCCCCCTTGACCTTTCCTTGACCTCCCTTACCCCCAAGTGTTTTGTGTCCATTGGTTATGCTTATATGCAAAATTGTTTTTTTGATAATTAAACTAATAATCAAACATTATAAATTCAGAGTTAACTAATTTGGAATTTGGGATAAGGTAGCCTGATAGTAGGTTGAAACTTATCTTTTCCCTATGTTAAAATACAAAAAAAAACCCAAAAAACAAAAAAACACAAAAACCCAGAAAACTATGCAAAAATATTTGTCATCCACTCACTCACCCTACTGATCCAAAAAGTACTGTATCTAAACAATGAACAGCAAATAAAATTTCAATTACTAGTTCACAGTTTTGAGAACTAATGTCGTCCTTTGGCCAGGTGAACTGGGTACAGCTGACAAAGCGAGACTGTCAACCTCATTCTCATAATATTTGGTGGCAATTTCTGTGGCTTGAGGGTAGGATTATGTCTTATTCACTTTATAAGTCTATACGCAACACGACACATGCACAATAGTCATCCAGTGACTCTGTGAATTTGACTTTCCAGCAATATTTCCCATTCTTCCCGATACCACGAGCCTCATTACTCCCCAGCATCACTCTCCTCTTCAGCTCTCAGCCTTAGCTTCACACGCTCTCCCTCCTTCCCACCCTTCTCCACGTAGCTCTCCCATGTCCACTCAGGGGAAATTACTCACAGTTTCTCCTATAGTTCCAGATAAATTTGCTTGTACCTCTGCACTTGTACTCTTTAGAGTCTCATATTTATAGATCGGTTAGATTAGAACCTCTTAAAAAGAATTTTGTGTAGTGCTGCATTTCCCACAGTATTAGGAGCATCTTTGGCACATAGTAAGGACTCGGTAAATATGTAATGAATTGTATAATTGAATCCAACAGCTGCACACACACACACTCACACAGAGCACAGGAAATATAAGTCATTGTAATGAGTTACTGTAAGAGGCTGGTCAAAATAATAATAATAAACAACCACATTTATTGAGTACCTGTTTGCCAGGCAATCTGTTAGATACATCATGTACATTATCTTAACTCTTACAATAGCCCAATCTCTTGGAAAAAGAAGCCAAGATTCAGAAAAGTTAAGAACATTAAACAGAGGGAAATACTAGTATGTTGCTGAGCACAGATCCAAACTCAGGTATTCCTCATTATAATGACCCTAAATCTCTTGCTTATATATCTCCTTTTCAATTCTTTTCTCTCCCTCTCCCCACTGGTATAGCTATTCTTATTACAAAAATCTAATTATAATTCAGTTTTAGTTTTTCTAATTTAATCTGTTTTCAAGATTCTAGGTTACCTATAAGGCCTTTTTAATATCAAGGATATTCTGATGATTTTGCCTACCATAATATTACTGTTTTTTAAAAAAACCAACTTCTACATAAATAATATCCATGTTGCAATTAGATATATACTGTATAGTAGAAGATGAGGTAGGTAGGTGTGCATGTAATAAAATGTCATCATCCCTTGAAACAGTTTGACATCCACAAAAAATCCCATGCAAACAAAACCAGAAGCTCAACATCCCACTGTATACAAGTACAGGATATTTTCCAAAACAAATGCTTGTTACCCTTTCTACATGACAATCTCCAGTATTACAGATGCCCATGAAATTTCCTTTTCTTGAATATATAGTCCTTTGCTTTAAATAAGAGGTCTTAAAAATAAGGAAGTCATAACTAATAGATTAGAATATTTCTACCTTTAAAATTGGAATGTCTTATGAGCAAAATAAATCACAAACGAAAGTGCTTGTACCAAGTACACGGAACCTTTCCTCTCCTATTAGCATATCAGTCTGCAATCATATCTAGATCAATAGTGAAGATATGCACTTAAAAGAGAGCCATGCTTTCTTTTGTCAGAAATTCATTACTTTTTATTAGGGTCATTGCTTGAAAACTTCAAAACACCATATGGACCTAATTGTGGTTTATTTTGGCAAAAAGGAAGACACTGTAGAACAATTGAGGCATTACATTCTACAATTCCATTACTTTCATCCCTCTCCGTTTTATTACTGTGTCATTAAAGGCAACTTGAGTGAGCGAAGAATTATAGCGTCATGTGTACAGGCTCGTAGATTCATAACAAAACACGCTCAAGTTTAAAGGTACCTAACAGCTGTTTTCATTATTTTGTGTAAATACGCTTGAAGCATATCTATCTGATTAGTGGCTAGAGTGCTCTTCTTTGTCACATGCCATGGGCACTGCTATGCGCAAGTAATCAAAGTGCTCAGAAAACGAGTTTACATTGTTCACTGCTGAAATACACAAATGTCAGAAAGTGACTGGGCATCAAAGCTTAGTCACATCATCTGCAGCAAACAAACAGATTCCAAGGCACATTCAGCTAAAAATATTCCGCGGCAGGGCAGGGACCGAGCTGGACTCCCTGCTGGCTGAATGAAGTGGTATGCTGAGAAGAAGGAGGTTGGGGTTAGAGAGCAAAAGATGACTTCAAAATCCAAAGTGTTCACACAGAGTCATACAGTCATCTGCATGCTTTCCAACGGCGTCAACATCTAATGTTTTATTATGTTTAGCCTAAGAACATTCGTTAACTTTGATATGTCTTTAAATGAATGGATAAGGCAGCATGTCACATGCTCTTATTTTAGAGCTCATATATGCGTAAAACCCATCCATAACTTAAGCCTGGTCCTATGAACCAGGAGATCATGATTCAACTCCTGGTCAGGGCAGATGACTGGGTTGTGGGCTCTGTCCCCAGTGCGGAACATGCAGGAGGCAGCCTATCTATGATCCTCTCTCATCATTGATGTCTCTGTCTCTCTCTCCCTCTCCCTGCCTCTCTGAAATCAGTAAAAATATATATCTTTTAAATAATTTAAGATTTCTAATGCAGTGTTTCCAAATTCCATTCTCTGAGGAGTCTTGCTTCCTGTGTTCCTTTTCCTGTTAAATCTGCTAATACACTGACTTTGAATTCTAATACCCAATCGCTAGCTACTTAAACATTTCAAAAATATTTATCCTCACCTATCAGCTTCTATCCCTCTACAGATACCCCTCACTTGACCTCTTGTCTTCTCTAACCATAGACGCACTTGACTCCCATTCCATTACAGAGCTGACAGGCTCAACTACTGTGCGGCCGGCCACTCGGTGGAGTTTGCACTTCATCACCACCCCTTCGCTGAACCGTCTCTGTGGTTTCTCGTCCCCTGTGCCTGTCTAATCTCGGTGCTCCAACCCAGACATTTGTTGTTAAATCTATTCAAAATTATGCCTGCCCTCCCTTTTTTGGTGGGGGGAGGGCACAATCCTGATGTCATATCCACGTACAAGCCTCACAATAATATGGGTGCTGAATATTCTCAATATGGTGATGAGTGTAACTTCCTTCTTTTCCCAAAGCCTGGTGTTAAAAATGCTCCCGCCCCCCTCTCCCCTCACTTAAGACCCCTGTCAAGAACTGCTGATTCTGACATATCTGGCTTCCTCAGAAATGCCTTTAAACCACTTTATGATGACCCCACCCATCACAGAAACACTTGTTTCAAATTTATCCGTCTGCCTCTTCCAAGTTTCTCATCTTTTCCTTCAATTTCATCCACTTGGTCTTTGGGGATGTTTACACTGAAGCTCGCATTTCAAGACTCATCTAGTTTTCTCTCAAGCATCTCTAAGTCCTCTGTGCTGTTTGAAGGCTCGGCTTGCCATCTGTGTACTCTGTCTGTCTGCACCTCAGTTTCCTCTTGCCCCTCTGATGAGAGGCTGGAGCACCCCTGAGAGTGGGCTCTAGCAGCCCTAACGCAAGCCAGACCTGGCTGCCAGGGTGTTGTGTAAGCTTCTGCATGCCGAATTGACAATGAGTTCCCACACTGACCTTCAAACTCCAAGTTTATTCGGAGGTGTGCCATCAGTGAGGCTCGCAACCAAAAGTGTTAAGGTTTTCAGTGAACAGTAAACGCAAGCTTTTCAAAAGATTAGATGGCAAGGCTATAACACACACCCAATATTTCCACGTCACCTTTCAAAGTGGTAAACCTCACTTGTTGATGTATTGACCTAGCTCAACAACACAAACAAAACCCATCTAGGGACACTGATTCTGTGCAAATCGAATCTAACCATGTTTTCTCCAACTCCTATAAAAGGCTCCTTTAAAATTCAGGGGTCAAAATGCAACATTGACTTTTTTTGCTCTATTAATTAATTCCATAAAGTAAATAGCACTTACGCTAAACAAGACAGCTGGATGGTGAGTACCAATTACAGCCCATTTCTCTTGGAAGAAAAAAAAAAAAAAAAAAGCACAAGCTGAGGGCTAACCAAGCTCACTGGTGGTTCTGCAGCCACCACGCAGAGGCCCCTTCCCAGAGCTCCGAGCACTGCCTGCCCACTAGCAATGTTCATTAGAAGGCAACAGGAAAGAGTGTGGGGTGCACAGGGCATTAAGCGGCATTACAGTAGAGTCCCCGCATGTAAGAACCTTCTAATGCAATGACTGAAATCACATAAACTTGTGATAATAGACATACATATACGTGACAAAATGACAACTCCACCTACTTCATTTAAAAGCTTCCCCTCTTAGCTTGGCCGGGTCGGCACTAAATTAAGTGATGTAGGTATGGAGTAAATTAAAGGCAGGATCTCACCACAACGCCATATGCGAACTAAATGACCCCGTTGTCTAATAGGAGTGACACTATTCAGAAAAGTCTTCTGAAGAAGCAAAACCCTAAGTAGTGGTAGTAAATAGGAGTGAGAAAAAAATGTATGACTCTAGACCCAAGTAGGAAGACAGCAGGAAAGGAGCAGGGATCACAGACGCAAAGGCCTGTAAACCAGGAGGGAAGAGCCATGTGCTCTCTCTGCCCACAGCCACACAGAACCGAGGATGCAGGAAAGGCTAGTGTTCAGCGAGGAAATGCTGGCTCGCCTCTTTGCACTGCTGATAATGCCCGGGACACCTGGATAAACTCAGCTGGCTCCACTTCAGGGCTGACGTCTACGTCTCTCCTTTCCACATTACATGCTTCATTAAACCTTCCCTGTATCCTGTACCTTGATCTTCCCTAACCCCTTTCCACATCAAAACTCAGCAGCACGATCCAGCTCCTTATTTCCACTTGGAAATTTCTCTCTGGTTGGAGCACTGTGCTGTGATCACACCTTTTATGCCACACCTTAAGACTCTTCCATAAAAACACAGGCTCTGTTCCCTTCAGGGAAGCGGGTACCAGAAACAGTCCTGCCTCCCAGGATCCATCACTTTCCTGGGAGGAGTGTTCTGCTCTCTTAAGAGCTCTGCAAACCAGAACATGGAGCATAAATGTCAGGCATGACTCTAGCTGCTGTCATTAATCACCCCACCTTTCAGGTTTGCTTATATCTAAAAGGCCCGCATCACTCTTCATATGGTAAGCCTGCAGCGAGCAAGCAGCACGCTAGTTTAACATATTTTATGCAGCACCTGGCACAACACATGCAACAAGCTTGTTGCTGATGACGCTAATGCTCACTGAAATTAAAGTCTATCTGCTCGTGATCACATAATAACTGGCAATCACCTTGAAATGGGAATATATTAAGCCCTATAAACACAGCTAGTACTTTTGGCCCAAGTTCTGTTCTCAGTGAAACAGGAGAGCAGCAGTTCAGAGCTCCCATCAGAATACACGTGTTTCAAAGCGTTTAACCTTTCCATCGTTCTCAAGAATACATGCAGTTACCATGGCTGGATTATTCAAATGACTCTCCAAGTTTTCCTGTTGGTGCATGCCACTCCAATGAGGAAGATTAAACAGAGCCCAGCTCACAGTAAGATTCTAGGTACACTAGACTGAGCACAGAAAAATGATTTCTTCTTGATACTTAGAAGCCGCATACAGGACAAAATCAGTTACCTCTCACTAGATTCATAACTAAAATTAAATTGGGCCACATTAACCATTGGGATTCAATTTTCTTCTTTATAGATGATGTTCCCAACATTCTTTCTCCTCTAAAATGCCCACTTTAGAGATAAGGTAGTCAATGTTGATCAGTATATTCTGAACCTATACTTGAATACATTATCTGGTATTAATCTATCTGATTTCTGTATGCATATTGTGTTGACTTAGTTATACAAGTACGTAATCTTAGAATTAATTCTATGTGAACTTAGAAATCAATCTCATCCAACACCCATTCAGAATCCCTCAGAAAGAACTGACTACAATATTCCCACTACAGTCCGGTTAGAGTGGCTCAATGGTTGAGTGTTGACCTATGACTCAGGACGTCACTGTTCGATTCCTTAAGGGCACATGCCGAGGTTGTGGACTCGATCCCCAGCAGGGAGCATGCAGGAGGCAGCGATGGATGATTCTCTCTTATCACTGATGTTTCTATCTCTCTTCTGCTCTGAAATCAATATAAAACATTTTGAAAAATATTTGCACTACTGATTGCCATCACTGAATTCATTTTCACTTGGTTTCCTTTAGTACAATGAATATTTGCAACAGGGGAGCTTAAGACAATTTTCCAAGGTTTAATAGAGGAGTTGTCAAGTTGGGTGAAAGGTTAGATCCTTCCCACCTCTAAAATACCATGGGCCCTTTGTTCCTTAGTTACCTCTGATTTTTCAAAACATACCACACACACACACACACACACACACACACACTCACACCACACACTCACACTCAGCTACTTAATTTTGAAAGTAAATCTAGTTATTAAGAAGATGTCATTCTAGAATTGATAGCTTTGTTCTACACTCCTCGTGTTATAATTCTCTCCTTAGCAATAGCACAACACAAGTGAACACAAGTTTGCATGTAACAATCTTTCAAACTCCAAGGTTCAATGATTCTTTAAGTTGAGTACAGGTATTTTGCCTCGTTACAAAATTTTCCTTCTCCAGGTTGTTTTAAGACTGGAGTGTTTTAGTTGTACTTGTATACACCCTTTTTGAATGCAAGAGTTAACTTTTATTTACTCTTCCAAATATCACTTTGTAGTTTTCGGTGCACTACTTTGGTCTGTCAAAATACTTTCAAAAGTTCATCCCTACCACCCATCATTCTTTCGAGCATTCCTTGCTCTGTGTCATCCGAAATTCCAGGACACTTGCTTGGGGATTTGTTTCTGGGATTCCGACAGAGTAAAGAGGGAACATTTCTCAGGCACCTCCTGTATATGAAGAACCATGGTGGGCAACTGACCCATCATGCTTCCCAGAATTTAATCCTCGCCCAAGTCCTGCTTACCACTGAGTTTACGGATGAGGAAATGGATACTTAAACAGCTGAACTGACTTGCTCAAGAGTCTGGTAAAGGACAAAGCTTAGACTTTAAATAAAGTTTGTCTGAATCCAGATCCATGCTTTTTATAACAAACCAGGTCTCTCTTGCCCTGGCCAGCGTGGCTCTGTTGGTTGGAGCATATTCCCATGCACCAAAAGGTCTCAGGTCTGATACCCAGTCAGGGCACATACCCAGGTTGCAGGTTCAATCCCTAATTGGGATGCTTCCGGGAAGGAACTGATCGATGTTTCTTGCTCACATCTCTCTCTCTCTCTCTTCCTTCCTCTCTGGCTAAAATCAATAAAAACATATCCTCGGGTAATGATTAAAGAAACATTAAAAAAACACCCACAGGTCTCTCTTTAAAGTTAATGAAATTCATCTGTTCAAGGGAGATTAGGTAATTGTGAATTAACACAACTGTCTTAGTTGAAAGGCTATCATGAGAGGGTGTGTGTGTAACACCTGCTGATGTCATCTATGTGATGGAGAGAGTACATATGCATGTACATATACTGAGGCCTACAGTATACCAGGTGTTTCACATTACAAAATAAGTTTCATGGGATTCTCATAACTCTATGAGGTGGTGTGATTTTTGATATTTCATAGTTGAGGTTCACAGCGCTCACTGACAATTCTAAGGTCAAAGGGCTGATCCCACCACATCTATGAACCTAGCAGCCTTATTTCGGTGGACGGTGAAGTTGGTATGGCTCGACCTGTGCAATGTCAGACACGCTGGCTTCCAGGGAGCAGCACACATTGTTTTAAAGATTGCACACATTTTTACTTATGAATACATCTGAAATGTGGACAGCTACTTTTCTAGTCTTTTCCTGTCGCTGTCTTCCGCACGTTGACAGGAGCTATATTCATTCTGCACACTCCAGCCACCAGCACTTCGCTTAGGGCACTTCTTTTGAAAAAGAAAATTAAACAGTGGAATCCTTTCAAAAATAAAATTCACCAGGAATACAAATGTCTAGATGAGATCAAAGCACAGCAGTGCTTTGGTTAAAGCAGTGGGTGAGGGGAGGAGAGCCTTGTTTCCTCCTCCCTCCCACCAATGACCCCTCCCCGACCAACCCCTCACTATCACCTGGGAAGATTCTGAGGGTCCTCTTGGTTCTTGGGGGCAAAATGGGAGGGATATTCTGGATGATGATGATGATGACAGTGATGATGAAGATGAGGATGATAATGATGATAGTGGCAAACAGTAACTGGCTAATTACCATGGGGCTAATATAGAAACTCCTTGTAGACATATTTCTAAGAAGTCTACCATCAGCCATAAAGGGTCAACACAAACTAGTTTATTAAATAATAAGCTGAAAATCTGTTAGTTGGTGGGAGACCTCAGGGATATGATACAACATGAACTCTAGTGGCAGAAGGGCCCTGGAGTCCAAGAGGAAGCATCACTGGGTGAGGCTGACTCAGTCAAAGCCAGCAAGCATGCATTCACACGTTCATGCAACAGGCAATTCTTAGGTGCCCTCGAAGTGCCTAGGTATTAAGGGGCCACCCCATGTGGAGGTTACATTCTAATAGGATATATGAGTGGTAGCCAGAGCAAAAGGAGGTAGAAGTACATTGCAGACCACCTCTACTTGTGTAGCAATTTGTAGAATTCTAGCCATGCTGCTGCAGTGAACACAGGTTAGTGAGGGCTAAAGGAAATTTCCTAAGTCCCCTCTAAGTTGTAAGGACCTCATTAATAGCAAATGATATTTATAGCTGCCCAGGGTGGGGGATGCCTCTGAGATACTGATGCTCAATTAGTAGAAAAAAATTTAGAAATCGGTAATCTGAAGGAGAATAACAAAAATATATTTTCTATCACTGTCCAAAATTTATACTACCAATGCTCAATTAAGTGTTATAAAAACTATGGAGTGGACTATCCGTCCCAACATCCATGAACTCACTTTCCTGCACTGACTTTCCTCTCAAGAAAGAATGCTTTCTCTCCACATAATGGGAGAAAAATTAGACAAAGAGAAGAATTTGCATTTGGGTAATAATTGTAATAGTGAAACATTACATCATGAAACAGCATGTAACACTTTATAAACTTTTCTAATGTATTTCCATTCAAGATACTCCTAGAGGTCAACAGCACTGATATTCTGATTCCCGGCTTATTCATGGAGGAGGCTGGGACACTGGTCCATGCTCTCCCTCTGGCACTGAATTTTCCGTCTGAGTCTCAGGTCAGGGCCTTTCCAACACACCCCGTTTCTCGAGAAGAGGACACAATTGCCTGGGCTCCTAGGGGAACAATTTTCCACATTAAGAAAATACCCTAAAATTCCCACTTGTCTTTTGGCTCTAAAAATATAGGGAAAGTGCTAAAAAGCAAAATAAAAATAAAAAATAAAAAATCAGCCGCCAAGGGCAGATTCTCCACCGGACTCCGCGGATGTGCCAAATTGATTCTGGGCAGGAACTGGAGCCCTTGCTGGCCTGGCTGGTCTGAATTGTGGTGCCAAGAGCCTGTCAGACCCAGAACAGCAGAGAGCCCCAGGGACCAGATCAAGGGAGGGAATAAGGGTCTGGGAGGAAGTTTCAACTCCCACATCCAGGCCATGCCCATGAGAAGCCCTGGCTAAACCATCCTGTCATCAGCCTTTTTCGCTCTGGACCCCTCCTTCACCAGATCTGTACTTCCAGGGCCAGTCTTTCCAACAGGCCTTTTTCATGGACCTCAGACTCCAACTCTTTTTCCAGATAGGCCTATAGCAGTAGGGAGAGCCTAGAACACAGGCAGGCGGTGGTAGCAGTAATGTCCACACCTGGGTCTTCTGAGCCTTCTTTCCCGGACTGACTGTGCTGCTGACAGGCCTCACGGGAACTTGGCTGGACCCACCTGTTCTCAGCACTGACACTTGGAAGCCTAACAACTGTATCTGACCACCCTCCTCTCTCTCTCTCTCTCTCTCTCCCTTCTGCATTGAGAGTTCACAGCCTGTCACACAGCTGCACCTCTATCTTTATAACACTGGACAGAGGGATTACTTCTATCTAGTTTCTATTAAATCTACTGAAAATCCAAAGAAAACATCAAGTGCTCAGAATGTCTAAAAATAATAAAATATTTCAGAATGATAAGCCTCAATAAGCAAAAAAGTCGTAAGTTATCCAACTGTTTATCAATAAGGAGAAAACCTACCTTACCATTGTAAATAAACATTCAATTTAAGCAGATCTATGTGTCAAAACCTTACTATTTGTCAATTATGTTTATATATTGGTTCCTTATCTTTACAAAGTATCACATTGGCATAGTCTTTTCCGGATTGAAATCCCCAGGATTACTGCACAAGGCTTTGCAGTTCAGAATAATTAAGCAGTTTAACAAATGAAGCAAATATCTCTACTGTATTCTGAGAGACAAGTACCCAATCTCTAAGTACTAGTATACAATTCATTTGGGGGGGGGGAAACAATACAGACATTCTTTTCCCTATCTCCCCCTTATGTACAATTACATTACGTACAATTTCAAGAACACTGATCATTATCCATAAAACAAACAGAAGAAGACGGAAGGGTAAAGAGGAGAAGCCATTCTGAGAGGCGGCTAGAGAACTGGAGACCTAAGGAATGACAAAGAAGCGAGTTCCCTGGGTTTTCGTTTTGAATGATGTGTCCCAGGCTAGATACTGAGAAGCCAGCATCCTGAACAGGCCCATGGGCAGAGACAAACAACGGCCCCAAGAAAAGCCTGTTCTCTCCAGCCAAAGAATCAGAAAAGGGGCAGCCCAGGAAGACAGAAAACGTTTAGACAATAATTGTTCTACTGCAGTCAAACACCATCCTAACCACTGCTGCTCCAACCCTACCAGCAAAGACATAGTGGAGAACCTAGATTTTCACCTTGTCTGGGCTGTATCAAAGTGACCCCCTCCAAATCCCACTGCTAGCAATGTCTGCGAAGGCACAGAGTGACAGCTGGAACTCTGATCCAACCCACTGGGCTATGCCAGAGGAGACCTAGTGTAGAGTTGTGATTTTCACCTCATCTCAGTGGTAATAAGCGCCCCCCCACCACCCCAAGGAGCCCTCTTCCTGACCCCAAGTGGAGAAGCTGGACTTCCACCTGCACCCTCAGTAATGAGGCGGCATATCCGTTGTCCACCAGGGCAGTCTCAGATAGCCTGCAACATCACAAGACTCAAATAAGGTCCAGAGTCTAATAACATAAGACCCAGAATGTTCAGGTTTCAATTGAAATCACTCATCATACCAGGAACCAGGAGATCTCAAACTGAATGAGAAAAGACATCAACAGATGCCAGCTAAGATGAGATAGATGTAAAGCCGCCGACATAAAAATGATTCAAAATTATACAACCAACAATTCATAAACACATTTGAAACAAATGAAACAGTTTCAACAAGAAAGGAAGAGCAAAAACTACAAGATTTAAATACAAATTTGAGAAATTTGAAAACCAGAATATACCCACTGAATAAATTCAACTGCAAGGTTAAAGGAACAAAAGAAAGAATCAGTAAATTTGAGAGGACAATAGAAAGTAGCCAATCAAAACAACAGTGAAAAAAAAATAGTATATGGGGGAAAAATAAGCACAGCTTCAGGAAAGTGTGAGACCTTAACAAAAGCTCTAACATTTGTGTCATTGGAGTCTCAGGAGAAGAAGGTGAGATTGAAAAAAATATTGAAAAAATGAATGGCTGAAATTTTCCCAAATTTGACTCAAAAAAAACCAAAAAAACAAGGAGAACATAAACTAACAGATTAAAGAATCTGGGGAAACCCTAAACAGGATAAATCCCCAAAAATCCATGCCAAGACACATCTTAGGCAAACTTCTGAAAACTGAAGACAAAGAAAGCAAATTTTAAAGCAGCCCCATAGAAACAAATGCATTAAGTAACGAGGAGAAAGCGATTTTAGTAACACTGCATTCTTGTCAAAATCTGCATGTCTCATTATCTTAATTTCTAGGACATCTCTTCCTGTAGTTCATTCACAATGCCACCTACCTTACTTTCTCTCGCCTGAAAATCTAAGCGGATAGAATATCATGCATGTCTAAGACCCTATCAATCTGACCTATGTTTAAATTGAGCATCACCAGTGTGGAGTAGCATTTTCAGAGATGTGACCTCCTAAAGCATTAATGCTCTTCTCTACTTGGGAGTGGTTTCAGGCTTGCGGCATAGAATTTGCCCTTTGTGGCTTCTCACATCCAGGACTTGGAAAACATGAGCCACAATACAGAGGAAGGTAAGAGGCCCAGCAGAGCCCTGCAGTGATAAATGAGTTTGCATCATCTGTCATTAGAACTTCCTGCCAACTGGGTCATTCCCTATTAAATTACCACTTGTCAATGTTTAAAATACTGATTGATAAATGACTGTGCCAAAACTGATAACACAACAGCTTTTATTTTCTAATAATCCTACTTACTGCAGCCAGCTTGTCAAGGCACAGATACCATAGTGTTTTTTTTTAAGTACTTACTAAAAGACAATTTAATCTAAAGCAATGCTAGTGGGTATAACACCTCGCCTCCCTATATGTTACCTACTGGTTCCACTTGCCAAAATAAACCTACTGGCGATTTAGTGATATGAGGACTCCAAGTTTCACATTTCATCAAATGCTAGTAATCTGTTTTATCAATATAAACTGCATTTTAATGAAAAAATTCTTTTCTTCAATATACTTCACTTTCAATGCCCTTGAGTATAATAATTCGTTCATGCTGTAGAACAAGAATGTTTTACAAGACCTTCACTCTCAGGAGAAATTTCTCCGTAAATACAAAATGTGAGGTTTATGGGAATGCGTTATATGTACATGAGTCGGGCCCGACACTACAAAAACAAAACAGATTTCACTTAGAGTTTAGCCTAAAAATCCTTCTGAGATATTGTACAGCTAACTTGTTACTAAAACAAAACTCAGTTGAGCAACTAAATGATAGGTAAATGAAATGGGATTCATATCCCTGAGGGCTCTAAATCAAAATATGTTAGAACATAGCGCAGGCAAGTGTTAAGGTAGAACCAATCACGGGGACTCAGCGCAGTTTCAACAAACTAAAAATTCTGTCATCCTTGCTTCCTTCCCAGTGATTCAAAGTGAAGATGCTTTGGCTAAATTTAAGGTCGGCCCTGTATAGGAGTGCACACAACTCTACGTGGTGTTGACCAAGTTCGACTACCTCTGCACCCATTCAGGAGCCCTCTTCCCCACTAGGGTTACTTCCCCAAAAGTGAACTCTAACATCATTGTTTCCCTTTCTTTCATAGTTCCTGCTAAAGACATACGTGCAAAGTCAGTATGTCCATCAGAAGCGGCTGATGATACATCAGGCCATCACCCTCTGTGACTTCACACGCCTAAATACATTTTGGTCACCTACTACTTTAACTGCTTTTTCTCACCATTTTTTTTTTTTTTTATCCACTCCATTCAGAAATGCCCAGTGGCAATGTCGTGAGAAGAACTGATGAAAACAACAGAAACACAAGACCAATAATTTCTCACCTGTGACATCCCTTCCATGGCACTTTTATGTCTTATTTGTCTTCTCTGTCATACACAGGTCATAACGGAGAGGCCATTACATCTTTCCCTGGAATTGGTGTGCTACACAGCATGGTAAAGTGGAGCGAGAGTTTAATAATAAATACAACCAAATGGTATTCAGAGTGGCCTTTCAAGGAGACAGCAGGGCCCACTGCCCCAGGGCAGGGCTACCGAAATCAGGACTGGCAGTAACTCACAGGCGGGGAGCGGAAGCAGTAGCCTGCAAACTGTTCCTTCTAGGTGCTGAGTCGTGGAAAGCAGAAATTGCCCAAGAGAAACTCTCTAAGGACAACATGTAATAAGGCATGTATTAGGGGTATAAGTAACACGTTGAATGAACAAAAAAGTATCCAGGTAACACATAGCTCTCCTTTACATAAATGTGCATACCCTACCTTCCCACGGTATCAACTATTTCTGCCAGGTGTTTTTTCTCCCAGTACGTGTTTTTTAAAATAGCAAATTCTGGATTTACATATGTATGTATTAGTCAACGTTAACCAAGCAAGTGAAGCAAACACTGAGTTGCCAAAGTAAAGATTCCATTTGAATTTTTTACATCTGTGTGTGTGCTCTATGTATGTATATAATTAGTGACAATTTAGAAAACATGAACAAACAAACCAGGGAAGAAAAAAAAAATGTAATCACCCCCGCCCCACCATTCATTTGTTGCCACAGGTAACATTCTGGGGTACATCTTGCTACACATGTTTCTACATCTGAACATGGATATGCAACCTGTGCACATGTGGGGCATTTACACGGGCAACAGATTACAAACACAAGAGGTCCTTACACAGTGCCAGGGGGCTTTCCTTTCCCATCTCGAAGAAATGGGGTCAAGTGAGCTAAAACAGAGCCGTTTCTGTTGTGTCACCCACCTCTGAAAAAAAACAAAAGAGAGGGCTAGGGAACTAGAATATGGGAAGTCTCTCGGGTAACCTGGTTGTGATTCTTCTTTTCTGTCGTTGTCATGCCACTCTTCATTGTCTGCCGCCTCAGGGTTTAGAAAGCCCTTCTATATACATTAAAGTCTCCCAAGGCTAGTAAGGAAAACAGGATTGCGTCCATTTTACAAGTAAGAAAATTACGCCCCAGGTCCTGTGGGCGAGAGCGGGGTGCGCAGGAGAGCCCAGGTCTCCCGAGGAAGGCCGCGCGGCCTCCAAGCGCGCTGCGCCCCGGGCCCTGTGCGTGTGCTACCGGAGGGCCCGCCCTGGCACAGTTCCCACTTTCTCCTGCGCAGCAGCAAGTGCGTGTTCTAGGAGCGCAGGCCGGTGAGCACTGGCCTCTGGCTGTTAAAGGTGAATTCTCACCCTGAGAGCTCCTTCCGAGCCACCTGACACTCAGTAATAGAGGTCCTTCAGTCCGCAGAGCCCACCGATCCTCACGCCCCTCAAGCGTCCCTCACTCCATCCTCACATCCCCACGCGCACGGTACACAGCGTCTTCCACGCTCACCGCCCCGCCAGCGCGCTCCCCGCCGCTCACCATCCCTCGTCCTTTCCGGTCATCCTCACAGGAGCACCTGGGAAGCCAGCAAGCCTTTCTTTTCCCTCTTAAACTTTCTGAATCTCGCAACTCTAGCCTCTATTCTACCTCTCTTCAATGAGACCCCCATTTTCTTGTTTCTTAATTTCCATAATTCAGCCCAGGCACTTAATCTAGAAAGAAAAGCTATGAAGTATGAAAACTTTCAGTCTCTGAAAGTAATTAACATACTAGGGATACATTATTTTTAAGTATCTGAGATTTCTAAACATAAAGAAATAATTTAGCCATGAGAGTATAAAAAATCTTAATGTTAGAATAATAAGTACTGTAATTCTATTTTGCTAGTGTCTTATTTGCATGATGGTAAATAAAATATATATATATATATATATATATATATATATATATATATATATATGTCTTATTTGTAAGGTCTGGGGGCTGGGCAGACAAGGGATCTTCAAGATTCCACCCACTGAGCCAAACAAACAGCCCAAGGCCAAACTGCTGCTGTGATAAAACCTGCGCAGTAAAAACACCCTCCTTAATGACCATCTGGAATTTCTCAGGATGGCCAAGATGCAGTTGTACAAACTCCCCTCTTGAACTCAAATCAACTCTCCCCCCACCACCATCTACCACAGACACACCTGATTGGTCCAACAGCAGCATAAAGAAGCTTTACCAGGTTTGTGTGTCGGTGACTTCCCTGGCCCGTTTCCCCCGGACCAGAGAACCTCACCCGAGGGCAATTAATAAACGCGATCTTTTGCTTTTATCCTGCTTGTCTTGGTCAACTTATTGGTTTGGGTCGGATTAAATCTTTCATTATTAATTTCAGAGAGGAAGGAAGAGGGAGAAAGAGAGAGAAACACCAGTGATGAGAGAGAATCATTGATCAGGTACCTCCTGCATGCCCCCCACTGGAAATCAAGCCCACAACTAGGGCATACGCCCTGATCAGGAATCAAACCGTGATCTCAACGCTCAATTACTGAGCCACACCGGCTAGGCCTGACTTGATTTTTATAATAGGCGAGGGTAAGGTTAGTTTCTATTTGATAGGTTGATCAGGGTGTGTTTTCTGTGAGTTTCAAAATGTCAATTTTCTATGCATATACATCAAATATCGCTGCACACGTATTTTGAATCACTCAAGATTGATCTAAAGCCACCAGTGCAATAATCTTTTAAAAATAACATTTGTCTCCCAGCAATCTGGTTTGTTATATGACTTGAAATGTGTTACTGTCCTTCAACATTCATATCAGCTGCAAGTGTTTTCAACTATTATTTTATTTTCTCATTTGTCTTCAACTCTGTAGCATGCTGTAAAAATGCCATGACATCTGAAAACGGTTATAGTGAGCAGCCACTCTATCAATCAGCTCTCTTATGAGTTCCATTTCACCATTCCACTACAAACTGTTGAATGCAAAGGTTTATCTATCTTCAAGAAAACGAAATACCTCTCTGGTCATTACCAAGATAAAGAACTGAAAATATTTTTTAAGCATAAGAAATGTCTAAAGCAGTTCTGGCACATACAGACATTTATAAAAATACATATATCGACTTTTTGAATTTGGCAAAAGTAATGCTGCGAGATGTTGCATTTGCATTAGCCATAAAGATGTGGAAAACTTCTGGATAACTAAGGACTTAATAATTTTGGATCCCCCAGAATTTATTCAGACCCTGGACACATAGTAGGTCTAAATAAATGTTTCACAAATTAAAGTTATGCACTAGACAAGTATCTGAATGTTCAAATATAGGGGAGGTAAAGTCTGGACAAAATATATGGACGAAAAATTAATAACTATGTCTTCAGGAGCTGACATTTGCAGAATTAACTCCCAGAGTTCATTTACAGAACTGGACAAAAAATTATGATAGAGTATTGGAAAGTCAGCAAGGAGTTCAGAAAATGTAAGTTTTGGTTCTAAGTTTATACTAATCCTTTTTAGCTTCATGCTGAACCCTGAGATCATAGCATCCTAAGTTCTAACTGTGAGGCAGGGCTGCCTTTCCAAAAGGACAAGTTGTCCCATGGCCTAGAGCAGTGCCCGTCCTCCAAGACACAGCTCCAATGTCATCTTTCTCTGCTATCTCTGCCCCAACTCGGGTTCTGATTGCACCTCGCAGAGCCTGTACCCGTTATCTGGTCGAATGAGTGACTAGGGAAGCTCCGCAGCAGGTGGTTACACAGGAACCTTCTCAAACCCTCGGTCCTGACCTCAATACTGATGGCCTCTGACAAGTTACCCAGGCCTGTGATGCTTTGGTGGCTCTACCTTTCAAATAAAGCAGTAAAGCAGCACCTGCTCCATAGGACTGGTTTGAAAAACAAAGAGATCATGAATAAAACACGGAAGACTCTCTATACAAGTGCTCTTGCTGTTAATTCTTTCCTTCTGCTGTTTCTCTTTCACTAAATCCTGAACTTCTAGAATATATGCTCCCTATGTGTTTCATCATATACCAAAAACCAAGTTACCAATACCTTCCCTGGAGACTACAAAGTGTTATTCAAAATATAAAACTGATTCACAAATTGAAAAAGTAGTGCATAGTTTTAAATGCTACACCAAGACAAAGGGACGAAGTTCCTATTACTACATGTCATTAGGACATTAGGTAGCAGATAGATAAGTGCTAGAAAGTCACAGGATAAAAGCCAAAAATTCTATGAAAGAATGAAAAAGAAAAAAAAAATCTGACACCGGTAGCATATAATAAAGATCTGTCGGGAATGCAAATGTAATTCCCTCTAGTTTCAGATGACCAAAAGTTGCAAAAACATCTGAAGAGATGTGCAGTTTTGCGACCTTTCCACCTTTCGCATATCACCTTTCCTGCCTTCTGGCACAACTTCCTCACTGCACCTTCCAGACTTAGCTCCATCATGCTACCCGCCAGGTAGGTGCTTACCCCAAATTCTGCATCACCTCTAAAGCTACTCTCTCCTCAGGGTTTCTGACAAAGAATACAGGAATGTGGAGTTGGAATGACTAAGTTGTCGTTTCAGATCTCAGAGTTAACTCATCATCTGTAAAATGGAAGGAGGGTTAGAAATCTCTAACCTCCATCCTGCTTTAAAAAAAAAAAATCAATAAGCACATCTCAATAAGGTATCAAGAAGAAAATCACTTTGACTAAATTATAAATAAAAACTATACTATGTACATCTGCTTTTAAATAGAATCTTTATGCCACATAAAGCTCTGATGAAAGCTATGGGTCTTCTCAAAAAGCATGCACATGTGCACATTCCCATAAAAATTTTATATATAATTTCTGCAGCCTCCAACTCCAAGCAGAAATTCCAGCAAGAAGTACTTCACTGGCTGGTGGAAGCATTTCAGGAGGTAGGAGAGAAGGTGGGAGAAAACTTGGGCTCTTCTCAGTTGCCTCTGAAATCATACTATTCCAAAAGCTGCCTACACCACAAAAATATGCCATTGCCTCTGCATTTTATGTATTATTAACTGTGCTTTATGAGGATTACAGACAAGGCCTTCGTGATTTCCAATCAAATCACTTTTTTTCCCACCGTTTCCTATCCTCCTTCACCCTCCTTCAAAGGGGCAATAACTAGGACAGCATCTCAGTCATAATGATGGTTCCCATACTTAAACATAACCCACTGAGGCCATATTTCCTTTCCCTTCAATCATGTAGAGGGAACAGTTAAGACTCAGTGTTTGCTGTCTCTACCCTCTGGTCAAAGATACCAGAATTGCAATGGGAACAAAAAGTATTGTGAAAGGAACACTATTAAATAACTGCACACGAACTCCTCCTGGAATACAGTCTCGACTTTATAGGACCTAAGACCATTTTAACAAAGGACATTTATTGTGAAATGTCTCTGAAACCCTGTAAGGAAATATTTGCAGAGCCGCGCCAGCATTATAATTTCAGTGATAAATGGTCCAAGTCCTGAAGTTATGCTTCCCATCCACCTTGGGGTGTTTTAATGTACTCGTGGCAAAGAGGTCCAACATTTATTTCCATGTTGTCTGTGTCCCTTTTTATACCCTTTCCCCCTTCATCTTCTCCTTAAAAAAAAAAAAAGAAAGAAAAGAAAAGAAGAAGATGAAGGAAATGAAGCTATTTTGTATTCCCAATCACATTTATGGAGGCAGTCTATAGAGTAAAAATAAATAAATAAATAAATAAATAAATAAATAAATAAATAAATAAAACAGCATTTGAAGAAATTACTCCCTAAAAAGATGTTTATACAATATTGTGAAATAAATGAGTTTGAAAATATAGAAATGCCTCTTTTTAAATTATAACAAAAATGAAAATAGTAGAGAAACCAAAGAGTTTAGGATGAAAATTAATAGCACTATTGTTTAAAATAAGAGAATAGGTACAGATTCCATGTTAGACGGGTTTCTTTAAGCTTCTAATTCCATTTAGCTTGGGAAGAAAAGGAAAAAGAGAAGATAAAGCTACACATTTAAAACTGACAAAGGGCAGTATTTCTATGCAATTTATAATTAATCTGTGGGACAAAGTGTCAGTAGACTATATTGAGAAAAATAGTTTAGTGCTATTTTGTAAGGGTAAGACATTAGGAGAAAAAAGTATTGCAATAGAAGTTACACTTACTAAGAAAACAGTGTCAGAGCTATTAATCATGGCGATTCAGGTCACACATTGGCCAGCAGCTGGAGTCAAGGCAAAACACTGCGCAAGTGGCCAGGTGAACTGTGGGTAATTTCTATGTTTCTCCAAGTGTTTCACCTAAGTCACTGCTAAAGACAAGAATACTCGATAAAATTCTATTTCAGCCTATACTTATTTATATTATGATCTAACTGGATGCCCCTAACATTTCAAGAACCTTAGGAGCATGAATGTTTTCTGTCATCTTCTCCATGCAGTTACCTATATACGGAAAAGATTTCAATGCTACACTACGTGTGCATGTATTTTATCAGTGATTCTCAACCTGGGAAGCTTCAAAATATGCTGATGTCTAGGTTCTATCCTCAGAAATTCAGATTGGGTTGGGGTGCTGCCTGGGCACTAGGATTTTTTAAAGTTCACAGGATTCTAATATGCAGCCCCTACATTCCAATGGTCAGTGTACTAGGCAATAGGACTGTCTCAAAATATCCAAAAGGATGTCACACACACACATATACACACACACACACCTATGCCTAATATCCTCTAAAAGGAAGACAAATGAATCTGTATAATATATGATTTATACCTCCTTTTACACACCATATAAATTATTTGATTACCTCTCAGTCACTTCTTTTAAACTGTTAAAATAGCATATCTAAGATTTTAAAGGCACCTAAGTAGATTTTGTTACTGTGGTAACAGCCTGACCAAAAGCCATGGGAAAAGCTGAGTTTCTGGAAAATAGGTGGCAGCCATTATCCATATGTTCATCTCAACTTTCCCAATCCTATAATCACACTACTCCAGGATGAAGCAATAGTATTTCTTATTACCATTAAGGCACCATCACAGAGAACTTGCAGTCCAGTCTTGAAACATGATATAGCATTACCATAATTTAGGGTCTGTCAGTTCTTCCATTAGAAGGCATTGTTAGAAATCTTAAAACCTGAACATCTGAATTTGTTTCAGGCATAAATTGGACTGAAAAGAACTCAGGTATAAAATTGAGTTTTCATTTCTGTTATCTAAGTATTAACATTATTTTAAAATGTAGATAAGTAAATAAAATTTGTGTTTCCTCCCACATCATTCTTCGTCTAAGAAAAAGAATATTTTATTATTCTATTTAGAACTTAGATGAAGCCCTTTATTAAGTTGGACAACTGACCAAAATGGTTTTGAGTCCTCCCCTGGAAACTCCTAAGAATAAAAAGAAAACCAACTTCCCAGAAGACTTAGAGCATATGACTATGGATTAAAAAACTATCTGTAATTTTTACCCTCAATTTTTATAGTAGTCTAGGGGCCTGGTGCACAAAAATTTGTGCACTCGGGGGGAGGTCCCTCAGCCTGGCCTATGCACTCTCGCAGTCTGGGACCTCTCAGGGGATGTCCACCTGCTGGCGTGCCTGGTCAGCCTGGGTGAGGGGCTGATGGCTGTTTGCAGGCTGGCCAAGCCCCCCAATGTGGATCCTTACCCCATGGGGGTGTGGCAAGCCTGGGTGAGGGGCTGAGGGCTGTTTTCAGGCTGCCCACAGTCCCTTCAGGGTTCGGACCCCTACTGGGGTGCCTGGGCAGCCTGGGTGCAGGGCTGAGGACTGTTTTCAGGCTGCCCACAGCTCCCATTGACCCAACATCCCAGCAAGGCTGGCTGGAAGCAGGTTTCTGGGGTTTATTTATCTTCTATAATTGATACACTGCTGCTTTAAGCCGAGGCCTAGGCAGGTAACGAAGCCTCCTGTCTACTTCAGCTCCGTTGCTTCTATAATTGAAAGAATGTTGCTTTGAGCAGAGAGAGGCCCAGCTGGCCTAGGCAGGCAGTTTCCTCCATCGCTGGTGCAATGGAAGCCTCCTGTTTGCTTCAGCTCCGTGGCTTCTATAATTGCAACTATGTTGCCTTGAGCAGAGAGAGGCCCAGCCGGCCTAGGCAGACAGTTTACTCCTGGTGCAACGGAAGCCTCCTGTTTACTCTAGCTCCATGACTGCCAGCCTCCATCTTGGCTGGGTTAATTTGCATACAGCCACTCTGATTGTCTGGTGGGCATGGCTTAGGTGTCCCAGAGAAATGGTCCATTTCAATATTAGATTAGATGCTTTATTAGATTAGATGCTTGGAAATTTGAAACAAGAAGCTTAAGATTTCATATTATCTAAATCAGAGTAGAAGAAGGTTCATACAGCAATTCATACTAGCATGTATTGGAAGAAATAAAATAGGAAACTCGACAGAGATATAGGAACTAGAATCAAAATATCACAGAGTATAAAGTAACTTACAGGTCACCTTCACCAAATTCACAGATGCAGGCATTATCTCTAAATAAGCTGACATGTGACCCTTCTGCTTGCATATTTCTATCCTGGCAAAAGGAAGGCCCACAGAAACTGTCTACACGTTCTCACAACTCTATCCTATATAATAAGCTGAATATGCTAAGGGTCCAGTCATCTGTGCGACCAATCAAAGCATAATATGCTAATGATATGCTAAGGTTGCTCAACCACTCTCTATGACATGCACTGACCAATAGGGGGCAGGTGCTCCAACCAGTAGGTTAACTTACTGCTGGTGTCCAGCTGATCAGGGACTGAGTGAGACATGTTGGATACACCTTGGAGCCCTCCCGTGGTCCTTCCCCAGATGGCCAACCTCTCGTGTCCCTCCCCGGCCCTGATTGTGCACTGATGGGGTCCCTCGGCCTGGCCTGCGCCTTCTCACAATCCGGGACCCCTTGAGGGATGTTGGAGATCTGGTTTCAGCCTGATCCTGCAGGCCAGGCCAAGGGACTCCAGTGGTGCATGAATTCGTGCACTGGGCCCCTGGTGAATAATAATTCTGGAGCATAGAAAACACATCAGTTATCCATACCCTAGCCTTTTACTAGAAGCATTTTAAATTTCCTTCTCAATTGCACTCTAAAACCCCAAAATGACCCTTCAGTCATCCTGCTTTATGGAAGCAAGTGTCACTCAAATGATCTTATTCTCACATTATCGTGTGGAACACAAACTTTAGAGCCAGAGCGATCAAAGTTTGATTCAGATTCTGCCCTTCATTTGAAAGGTGACTATGGGCAAATTACTTATGCTCATCTTCTCATACGTCAATGTATTACACTACCTCACACAAAAGGTTGTGTGAATTAAATAAGATATAAAATGAATTATACAGTACCTCACACATAAACGTATTACTAATATTCACATTTTTCCTGATTTTATAGGAATTACTATGCTACAATACTGCATGGGCCAGACAGAGAGGCAAGGCTGACTGGTAAAGAACCAGAGAGCCCAGGAGAAGCCATGGGCACTGGGAGCTATCCCTGGTGCTGCTCGCTAACTCAGGGCCCAAGTTGACCATGTTCCCAGCATGCCTCAAGCCAACCAAATTCTAACTTATAATCTTCACCTTGACTTAGCAACATGATCCTGCTATCCTGTATTCCTGAGCTGAATTCCTGTGTGATTCTGCCAGACACTGGATTATAGTCTCAAATGAAAACCCAACCGGATACCACATTGCTTCCATGCTTGCTTTGAGATTTTTGACTTAAAGTTAAATATTTTTACCTCTAATCCACCAATCATGGTTATTAAAAATGATCACTGCCCCTTTCTCCTAAATTTTCTCTGGAAAACTTAAGTCTGAGGCAGTCATTTATATATATATAAAAACCAAGTAACCAGAATGACCAGAACAACCTCCCATAGTCTTTCCCCATAGCCAGCCCTCCTTCCCCCCCTCACCCCTCCCAGGCCAATTGGGGGTGGGGCTGGCTGGCTCACTACCCACAATCCCTCTCCCCTGCTGGCCCGGCCCCATGGGCTGAACCCCACCCATGCACGAATTCGTGCACTGGGCCTCTAGTTTAAAATAATGAGGAAGTTTGAAAAGAACTGAGAGCATTGCGAAATCATCCAGAAAAGTGGTTGACAAAATTATGGCTCAAGTGTAAACACTACTTTTCCCATGCCCATGGCAAACATCACTAACCTATCACACACAAAATTTTAAGCCTCAGCATGGCCATAGGTTCCTCAATGAGGTCCAGCCATTAAAAGCCAACGATGGAATACAGACAGAAATCTATCTTCCCTGAGTTAGTATGAACATGTGTGTTTTTAAAAGAGGTGGGTGTCTTTGTGTGTGTGTGTGTGTGTGTGTGTGTGTTGTTTTTTTGTCTCGGTTGGAGCACCATCAGAGTATGCACTGATGGTCTGAAGAGGGTAGCAGCACCCTTAGGATTCAGTTGCGTTGACTGCAAATATATGGTTATTACAGAGGCAGAGCTGCCTCTTCTAAGACCGGAGGTGTTAGCCTTATGTCCTGGATAAGTTCCAGCTTAGGTAATTACATCCTGCTTACCTCACCCCCTCACAATCTTTCGAGTGCATCCAGTGCCGTTCTCCACTCCCTACCCTAACCTGCCGTGTGGTGTTGCGATGATCTGTTAAACAGCTGCCGCTTTGCTCCACAGTGGTGACTGCACGCCACCGCCTAATTTGTAACCATTCGCAGTTGTGCTTTGGAATCTTTAGGATGAAAGCGTTACCCTCAAATGCAAGATATCATCATCATTTTAAAGGCATACAGTACAACTGCTTATTTCAGTTAAATTCAGCATAACATATTTAGAAAATACCTTATTTCATGAAAAGCCATAAAACTAGGTTAAAATACCCATGAAACATGCTACAAAGAGTATATGAAAAGGTATTTAAGGAAAGCAAACTATTTATCAACTGTATGAATATTCTGCCAAAGAAAGGAGTAGTAGGAAGAACAAATGCTTCAGACATTTTTATTTGAAAATACATCTGCCTTCATCAGATGGTGAAAATTCCCAATGTCACCCAAGAAAAACAGTGAAGAGAAAAACTGAACGTTCAGTCAATGGGAAGTGGAGGGATGCCAGCGCGTATGGAGACAGAAATCAAGAATAAATACAATTTTTAACATTTTCTTATTTCTCATTAGGACAGCCAGAGAGTTATACAAATTCATTTTCTTTTCTTTTTTTAATATATCTTTATTGATTCAGAGAGGAAGGGAGAAGGAGATAGAAACATCAATGATGAGAATCACAGATCAGCTGCCTCCTGCATGCCCCACAATGGGGATCAAGCTTGCAACCCAGGCATGTGCCCAGACCGGGAATGGAACCGTGACCTCCTGCTTCACAGGCCAACACTCAACGACTGAGCCATGCAGGCTGGGCTACAAATTCATTTTCATGAAGACACTGAATTTTCACCATAGCTTGCCCAAGGACAGGAACTATATTTGGGCAATCCTGAAAAGTTACACGGACACTCCACACACTTTGATTTATACAGAAGCTTTAGGTTAGTGGTCCTCACAGTAGAATAACCTAGGGAACTTGACCGCACAGTAGAATAACCTGGGGAACTTAAAACAACACAAAACAGAATAACAATACCAGAGATTCTGATTTAATTGGGCTGGACAATGTAATTTTTTAAAAAAGCTCCCAGAAGATTATAATATGTAGCCAATATTGAAAACCACAGCTTGAGGCTATAGTTTACCAACATGGTTATAATTGTTTGATGCAATTTTTATAGGGGAAAAACACATTATTTGAGGGCATACATATCACCATACATTATTAATCCAGGTCAAACAATTAGATCCCAAAGATATTTTTCATGGAATGATGTTAATCAACTGGGAGGGGATGTATTGCCCAAGAATTCCACTCCTGGAGAGCCACAATTCTAATGCAATCTTGTTTGTCGTACAAGAAGATCTTCTGCCAGAAACAATAATTAGGCATCGAAGAGGTTGTTGAAATGACAGCTTTTGATATATTATCTGTGTTAAAAATTTGTCTGCAACCAACTCTACAATCTCAAACTAGCCTTTTCCTGCCACCTGCATGCATAGAAAATAAATACTAACCTGGTACCATAAAATGCTTCCTTATCTACCTTCAAGTACTGCACCTTCAACCAACTTGCACATTCATGAGATGAAAAGAAATGCCTGCAAGTTTTCTTTAAGAAGCCCAGGACTCCACAATTGCAGGTAATGATGTGAACAGAAATGAAAACGTAATTCCATGGACTTTTATTGACTATAGCAGCCCTGTTCCACAAGCGTTAACCCTGGACAACAGCCATAAAGTAAAACGTAACAAACACAGATAAGAGAAGAATTAAAAGTAAATAAAACAGAGCAGGTGAAAAATATCCAGAAACAGCACGAAAAGTAATAACTAAGGACTTATTATAAAAAGTCATTTAAGTGAACTAAATTAGTCATGAGAGAAGAGATAGAAAAACACACGGAATTAAATATTATCCATGAGAACAAATTAAACCTTATATCTTTGAATAATCAACAAAAGCATCAGACATTAAGGTAGCAACACAAAGAGGTCACCAGTTCAGCTGCCTGTGAGTGGCTATTAAAATTGGTAAGAAAACAGAGTAGCAAGTGTGATGGTACCGAGAGGAAGGGCAGGGAGATATGCATGAATATAAACTATGCACTGTGAGAAACAATTTATCCCTGTTCTCTCTCACTTAATCCTCACTTCAACTCTATGATTTAATGCGAGGGAAATTAAGGGTCAGAGAGGGTGACATAATTTGAGAAAGTGGCTGAGCCAATACTGAAAGCCAAGTGACTCGCAAGTTCATGTTTTCCCTCTGCACCACATGTCCTCCTCTAATCCCCGAGACTCTCCTCTCCACCCTCACCTCTCCCCTGCGGAGCCCTCTGAGCTATCCCAGGGGCTCACCCCTGGGGCATCAGCCAGCTATCCAAACAGGTCTCAAGGATAAAAAGAGGACTTCGCCTGAGGGCCCTGGAAGAGGCAGAGCAGGCATACTGCCACAGCCATCATGCCATGGAACATTTAACATTCTTTGGAGAGAGACATGGAGAAAAAGCTTCAGAACATTTTCTAATCATAAAGGTTACAAATTTATACAAACTTGCAAAAAAAGAAGCATAAAATTGTTTGATATTTTTGATTATTGTATACTAGAGGCCCGGTGCACAAAATTTGTGCAAGATGGGGGTCCCTCAACCTGGCCTGCACCTTCTCCAATCTGGGATTCCTTTCTCAATCCAGAACTACTGGCTCCTAAGTGCTTACCTGCCTGACTGCCTGATGCCCTTAACTGCTCCCCTGCTGACCTGATCCCACTAACTGCTCTCCCCTCCTTATCTGATCCTCCTAATTGCCTATCTATACTCCCCTCCTAGCCTGATCCCTCTCACTGCCAATCTACTCTTCCTTCCTCTTAGTGCCTTCACACCCCGGTGCAAGTGTGCTGAGAGCTCTTTGCTGAGGCCCCACCTGCATCCTGACACCCACTCCAGGCCGAGCAGCACAGCAGGCCTGCACACGCCTCCACCGGGGAGGCTGCCCCATCCTGATACCCCCTTCGGGCTGGGTGGTGCAGCAGGCCTGCATGGGCCTCCACTGGGGGGGGGCTGCCCCCAGCAGCAGCCTCATGTCCCAGTGCAACAAGTCCCCACCCCTGTCCCTGCCCACCAGCTCCTGTGCATGTGCAGCCTATTGGATGGTCGTGACTGGAACACCGTTAGGACAAATTAGCATATTACCTCTTTATATCTAATATAATAAAAGAGAAACATGCAAATTGACCGTTACCACCAGCCAATCAGAGCAGCTGTATGCAAATTAACCCAGCCAAGATGGAGGCCAACAGCCATGGAGCTAGAGCAAACCAAAGGCTTCTGTTGCAACTGCCTGCCTAGGCTGGCTGAGCCTCTGCTCACGGCCACGCCGACCAGCCAATCAGAGCGACTGTATGCAAATTAACCCAGCCAAGATGGAGGCTGGTAGGGCGGCTCTGCACTGGGAGCCTCCACGGCCGGCCGGCATAGCTGTGCCAGGTGTGTCAGCTCAGTGGGAGGGGGGGGTCTGGCCTGGGGCCTCCTGGGGGCATCCAGGAGCAGCTGTCCTGGGTCTGCTGCCTAGCTCCGCCCCCGGGAGCTTCCGAGGAGTATCCAGGAGCGCCTGTCCCGGGTCCACTGCCTGGATCCACCCCCTGGGGGCCTCCCCAGGGCATGCAGGAGCACGGGGCCTCTGCAGGGTGTGCAGGAGCAGCCGTCCTGGGTCTGCTGCCTGGCTTTGCCCCCCGGGAGCTTCTGCGGGACATCCAGGAATGCCTGTCCTGGGTCTACTGCCTGGCTCTGCCCTGGGGGCCTCCACAGGGTGTCCAGGAACACCCGTCCAGGGTTCGCTAACTTCATCTGTCCCCCAGGGGCCTCCACAGGGCATGCGGGAGCGTCTGCTGCACAGTGTGGAGAATCCGAAGCCAGTTCACTGCCCAGCTCTACCTCAGGTGTGTTTGCTCAGCAGCAGGGCCCCACCAAGGGATCCTGCACCAGCGTCCGCCCCTGGCTTGCCACCCAACTCTGCGCCAGGTGTGTCCCCTCAGCGGTGTGGGCCCACCAGGCGTGTGCAATCATGGGCCCTCCGGTGGGAAACGTCCAGGCCTGCACTCACCAGCCTTCCCACCCCCCAGTGCATGAACCCTGAA
>PVJC01003319.1:0-71527 GCA_004026665.1 Murina feae
GGCTGGCTCACTTCCAGATTTGGGACATGCAACCTCCATCCCCTCTAGGAGGCACACAGGCAGCTTCTATGCCCTCGGGATGCCTTGGAGTTGAGAAGGGTCAGATGCAACTTGGAGTAAGCAAAAGGCCTCCTGCCCGCCTGCCCACTTGCTGTCTGTCCCACAGCTCCCGTGAGACCCGGAACAACACAACCCTGACCAACTGGGCCAGGGGAGAGGAAGGAGGAGCGCCACGGGCCCGGGGTCAGATGTCTGAGCCTCCGTTCCCACCGGTGCCTCTCCTTATGCTTGTCGGGAAGAGGAAAGAAGGCAAACCTTTGCCCTCGCCTTAGTCTCACCCTGGTTCCTCTTGCCCTGTGTCTCACAACAGGCTCCCCATCTGGGAAACCATGGGGAGGTGCAGGGGTGGACCTCCATTCTGGAGTCGCCCAGTTTCCAGTGGTTTCAGGTCCACACCTCCCAGCCGTGCTCCTGGCCCTGGCCACTGCCTCTGTCCCCCTGTGCCTCAGTTTCCCTAGGAAGTTAGTTAATGGGTGGCAAGTGTGTAGAAGCAGGCCTGACGTACATAAGTGTATTTGTTAGCTGTATGTGTTAACTATTATCTAGTTCATGGCCAGGAGAGATAATAACAGTTCCTACCTCACTGAGCTGTTGTGAGGGTTAAATTAGATTATGCACGTCAAGGGCTTGGCTGTGTTGGTTGTTTACTCGTCTGAGTGAAGATAATAATATGGGAGCACAGACCGTGGTCCCTGAGATGTGGGGAGATTAGCTTGGTGGCTGCTGGTGGCTTCCATGGCCGTGAAGATGTTACTGTGCTGAATGTTGCTGTGCTGTCTGGTTAGTCAACTGCCTGCTCCCTCAAACCCATTTAAACCAGCTCTGTCTGGCCTGGCTTTCTCAACACCATCCTGGCAGCTGCCACAGGCCCAAAGCACTGGGCAAAGTGTCAGAACTGCTGCAAAATACATTGGAACTTTATCTGACCCCTGGCTCCTGTCCCAAGCAGAAATACATCGGCTGGAACTTGCAGCCAGGCTCGAACAAGCCTGGGGGATGGAGGAGGAAGGCAGCCTTGCATCACAGCCCAGATAGTCTCCCCACACCCTCCATCCTTTGGGCCTCCCTTTCTATTTGTACAATTCTGTCAATTAATGCTGTTTCTAGTTGCGAAGTCGTTTTTAAAATCTTGAGCTTAATCTTGAGCCTTGGATTTGCAGAGGAGGAAGAGAAAGAGGACGATGCCCCCAAAACTCAGTCAAGTTTACTGCATAGCTTTTCTTTTTTCTTCTTCTTTTCATCCGTGTTGATCTGTGGCCTTTTTAAGGGCCAAGACAACCCTCTGTGTGGTGGCGCCGTCTGGAACTCCCCAGAAAATGCCTGTGACAATGGCAGCAGGCAGCCACGCCAGACTGGGATCCGGCCAGCTTTTGGAGGGAGCATTGCTCAGTCTGGGAGTCTCCGTCCCCATTCAGGTGTCTCCCTCCCCGCCCTGCTCCCTTTGGTGACTCCCACAGGGAGGTCCTGGACCTAGCAGGTCCCAGGCCAAACAGGTACCCCTCCAAAGGCTATTGTTTAGAATAAGAGGCATTCCAGGAGCACCCCACCCGAAGCACTGGGAAGAGCTGGTGAAAGGAAGCAAGGAAACCATGGGTGGTGGCCCAGAGCGCTTTGTCATGAGGTCACATGTTGAAGAGCTCCAGAATGTCCCTCTCACAGGTAAGACTGTCAAGACCCTGAGCCTCACAGATTTGGAATTCCTTAGATGAACAATTTGTGAGAGGTCAGCCTGGTCAATTTGAGTGTGGACTGGCTATGAAAGAATACTATGGCACTATTTATTATTCGCTCTCTCAGATGTGAGAATCACAATGTGATTATGTCGCAGAACAGCCTGTTCCTAGGAAATTCATGTTGAAGTATTTGGGGGCAAAACATCATAATGCCAACAACTTCTTTCCAAATGGTTTGCTCTCTCCCTCCCTCCCCCCTCCCCCTCTCTCTCTCTCTCTCTCTCACACACACACACACACACACACACACACACACACACCTTAACAATTGTTGAGCTAGGTGAAGAGGGTACCTAAGTGTTCATTGTGACATGCTTGCAGCTTTTCGGTATGTTTGAAGACTTTCTCAGTATAACAGTGAGGGGGGAGCATTTAAATAAAATAAGTTGTTCACATGCAGAACAAGTCAGTGCAGAATGCAGCGTGCTCCAGCTCCACCTCCCTCTTCTCTTGAGGATAGAATAATGGAAACGAGATGGCCTCAGGGCTGCTGAGCTCACCCAACCGAAGAACCCGTTTTAAAGGGTTTATTAAATACATGTCTGGAAACAATACTGATCATTAATCTTTCTAGTTCATGGCCAGGAGAGGACTCATTGTGGAAACTGGGAGATTTGAAGCCCTTTTAGCTGCTTGGAACCAGATTTAACACAAGTCAAGAAACACATTTTTAAGACCTACTATGAGCAACGCCCTGAGACTCCACAAAAGGTGTTTCCCCCTGCCTGTAATCTGAGACTGAGTACAGGCGCCACAATTTGTTTTTATTGTGGTTGTTTTGTGTTGACTTGTAACCCCCCTCCTCTCCCCACATACACACTCATATGTCGAAGTCTAGCCCCCAGTACATCAGAATGTGACCTTATTTGGGAATAGGGTCGTTGCAATGTATTTAGTTAAGATGAGCTCCGTAGGTGGACTCTAATTCAATCTGACTGTTGTGCTTCTAAAAAGGGGAAATTCGGGCGCACAGAGAGCACGCCCGTCGGGAGAACACCAGGTGAAGGTAAAGGCCGAGGTGGAAAGACGCTTCTACAAGCAGGAATGCCAACGATTGCCAGCAGGCCAGCGAGCGGGGAGAGAGGCCAAACTAGACTCTCCCTCCCAGCCCTCACAAGGAACCACCCTACTGACACCTCGATTCTGGACTTCGAACCTCCAGAACTGAGACAATATGTTTCTGTCGTGATGGCAGCCCTAAGCAGTAACATATGCGTACCATACAACGCACTGGTTTAATCATGTTTAAAGTGTATAGTTCACTGGCATTAAGTGCATTCACATTGTGTCACTCTTTTTTTTATCTTTGGCGAAGGCCAAACCCAGGAAGACTATGGGCAGGTGGAAGAGCTGTCTGCTCCAGGTCCGCTGTGCTCAGCTGAGTGACGTGTGTCCTCATGTGTGCAGTGAAGAGACGGAGCACACAACTTCCTGCTCTGATGCTATCATCGCCCATGTGTGGAGAAATTATAATAGCATAATAGCTCACAATTTACTGAGCAATTATTATGTTCCAGGACCACGCAAAGAGCTTTACAAGGATAATCTCTTTTAATAAGTAACTTTATCAGGGAGGTATCATTAGTCCCATTTGACAGATGTGGAAATGGAGCCTCAAAGAGATTAATGATATGGCTTGGTTTTGGTGGCCTCCGACGATGCAGGGGTGGAGGTCTTCACACCGTGCAATACTCGCCTGCCAAATCTTTGGGCACACTGGCCTGGGAGAAAGCAAAAAACATAAGATATTGATCAGGTTGAAAGACGTTTTTGCCAAATGAGCCAACTGCCCTGGAGAGCCCACTGCACACATAGTCATCCCACCAGCCCCACTCGCCCATGTCCCCGTGGTCTGGGGTGGGACTCCGAAGAGTTCAAAAATTCTAAATGCAAACTTGGCCTTCCAGGGCATCTTGAAGGTATATTTATGGAAGTAGGAAAACAAAACATCTCATTTGACAGCGTATTAGCTTGATTGGTGCATTTTGAATATTCAAACATGTGGTGTCTGGGTTTCCTTTGTGCGCCTGCCCAGTGCCCCAGAGGTTAGAGGCAGGCCATGCCTGGCTTCCCTGAGCCAACAGGCTCCCAGTGGCCTCCCAGTGCGGCAAGAGCTGAAAGCCTGGGAGTGAAAGGGAGCTGCCTCAATCTGTCAGCAGGCCCAGGCCAGCTCTGCCCTCCAGCACTTTCACATGCTGCCGTCAAGGCACAGGAAGTAGACAGTGGGGGGCGGGGGAGAAGTCCCCTCCCCCAGGTGGTCTGACTTGAAGGTCCACCAGCTGCAGAACCTGCTTCTCTGTAACCCTAACCCTCCGCTCAGCCCAGATCGTCCCCAATCCTCCAATTACATGGCTTTCTTTCTCTTCCGCTTAGACCTGTCTCTCCGCACAGAAAAGGCTACTGCAGGTTGGCTGCCCAAGGAGAAGGAAAGACAGGGTTGAAGAGATAAGACAGAATGGGGGACTGCTGGGCAGGGTCCTGGTGAAGAGGCCCCGTGGAGGGGGCACGGGGAGAAGGGTAGGGACTCGGCCTCTGGAGGGAGGAGAGGGAGCACCCGCAGGGAGGTCCTGTGGGAAAGGCTTCAGTGAACGATGGAAGGGGTGGTTGGCTGGGCGAGGCCCCCGATGCCGCTGAGAAGGGCAGTGCAGCCTCTTGTTGAGGGAACTGCAGCCCCACCACAGGGCTGAACCGGAAACACTGACAATGGCTGAAGACCGCCCAGGAGATGAGGGAAGGTGGAAAGTGGCTAAGGATGCCCAGGTGTCATTCACATCCATTGTTCCATAAGGGCCCTGTGGTGGGGGCGGGAGGAGGGAGGAGGAAATTCCTCCTTGTCCTTCTAGGTTCTTCTGGCTGCTGAGTATTACATTGACATGAAACAGAAAATCAAATTTAATTTCACATTCATATGGGGAGAGAGCGGGAGAAAGGGAGAGAGAAAGGTGGCCTGGAACTCCTGGGGTTAAAAGAGGGATTTTCTGCCCCAGCCGGTTTGGCTCAGCGATACAAGCGTCCCGGGTTCCATTCCGGTCAAAGGCATGTATGTACGAATGTACCTCGGTTGCGGGCTGCTGGCCCCCTAAAGGGCATGTGGAGGCAACCCACGATGTGTCTCTCTCACAATGGTGTTTCTCTGTCTCTCCCTTTCCCTAAAAATCAATGGGAAAAAATCCTTGGGTTAAAAGAGGGATTAAAAGAGGGATTTTCTGAGTGGAGACTTCCATTTGCATTCAGGGATGATTGACAGAAACTATATTTCTTCTGGGCATGCCCTTACCCATAATGCATACAGAAAAACCCATGGGGTGGGGTCAAAATCGAAATGCAAATGTTATTATAATTAGTCCAGGACTCTGTAAGGTAGCATGGCGGTTTTCCTCTGAGGTTGCACCAAGAACCCGCGGGCTCCGGACCTTCCCGTTGGAGGTCTGCTAGCTGCTGGGCTGCCTAGAGAGAGGCGGTAGGCTCCGGACACCAGGGCAGGGCCCACCCCACCCCACCCCACCCCACCCCACCACTCGGTCTAACGTCCTACCTAACAGCTACAGGCCCCTTTCCATGCAAATGTAGATAGTTGAAGGGGAGATAGAGACCTTTTCCTGAATCTGCCCGGTTTGGGTTGCTTTTAGCTCAAAATAAGCTTTCTGCTAACATGGCACAGACCAGGGAGACTTGTTCTGAACACCTTCAATAGGCCTCCCAGCACCATGGCAAGCTCTCCCCTTGACCTTCACAGCAGGCCTGTGGGCTCAGCCACCAGTGAGGACAGGAGAAGGCAACAGGTGACTGCCTAGTTCAAGGTCACACAGCCAGGAAGGCGTGAATGTGAGGTTCAGACAACACCAGGCCCTGGGAAAGGGAAACCAAAGGCCAGACTCCAGCGAGGGCTCGACAACCCTCCTCATGACTACCATCGGAGTCCCTGCTGATGGAGCGCTGCCTGGGTGTTTGTTTGCTCTCTTGCCTAACCCCTGAGCCTATGGGAGAGGCCCTCGGAGGTCATGATCATTCCCGTTCTATAGATAAGGCGTCTAATGACCAAAGGGGTTAAGTCAATTGCCCAAGGTCACACAATTGCAACCTATGAGGTTGACAGCCCAGGCCTGAGAACAGAGCGTGTGCTGGCCTGGTCCCCAAAGGTGAGGCTCTGCCGTGAATACACATGTACACGTAGGAAAACCTATAGGGAACATGTGGGAGGAGCAGGGCCCGGTTCCAAGCAGCGGGAACAGCTGTGTTGGCGGGAGCCGGGGAGTGTGATTGAGGACGACGTTGACAGTGGCAAACAGCACGTGGGAGTGTGTTGATGGCAGGGTGTGGGGTGGCAGCACCGTCGCCATGTGTGTTTCTGCTGGCAGCAGAATGTTCCGGTCTGTGTTGATAAACAACAGTTTGGGCAGGCGTGAGGCTGGAGCAGGGACAGAGGTGAAGCACTGGGGGATGGCGAGGGCGGGGCGGGGGGGGGCAGGAAGGAGGGGCATGCCCAGGGTTGATGGTGGCCACAGCCTGCAGCTCCCACAATGAGGAGCAGCAGGGTGGCAGCTGTTGTTTCCTCGGCTGACCTCTCTGGGTGCGCATGTCTGGGTGTGGATCACTCTACAAATCACCTGATGCCTATAAACGTGAAAAACAGGAGCTGGGACACACTGTGAGGAAGAGAGTGTTCTTCCTGGGGTGCTAGCCACACGGATGGAGGTTTAATCAGCAGCTGAAGCCAGTGCAAACAATCATGATTCCCAGGGACAGGCAGATTCCTCAAAAGCCAGCTTCTTGGAAGAGCTGCACCCCTGAGACCTGCCCAGCTCATGACTGTAATCAGAGCCCTTGCATCTCACCCGTGCCTCTTGGCAGACACAGGTGCAAGTCTGCAAGGGCATCTCAGCCTGGGAGTCACCCTGCGAGAGGCCTCCACCCCATTGCTCCCCCAGCAGGTCTGCCCACCAGAATGCCTCCTCTACCCACTCCCTCTCACGAGCTGAACCACACGCTAACTCCAAGACCCTCCGTGTTTCTGGCCACCCCCTGGGAGCCTTCCAACCACCCTGGGAGAGCCTTCCAACGGCCTCCTTCAGAACTTCAGCTCCTCTTGTTGCCAGAGCCCCTCACACAGGCCTCACCATGAACATCTGCTCTGTGCAGGGCAGGAAATTAAGCAAAATGGGGAGCTATAGAGACCCCTGAAGACGAGTAGCCGCCCTCAAGGATCTTACGTTGGGGTGCACAGAGGGCAAACACACGCACGAGGGTGTGATGAAGGCTGAGAGGGGACATCAGTGAGGAGAGTGGTCACTTGGGTTTGGAAAGGAGGGGACAGTTAACACAGGGGAGCAAGGGGGTGACCCTGCTCAGTCAGTTTCAGCTCCTCGAGTTCAGGGTTCTTTTGAAGCCACACAGTTCCCCTCACATTTCCAACCACCCTCTGAAATCTGAAAGCTCCCCCTTCCCTCCTGCCCTCCGAGGGGTTAGAGAGCAGCACTGGCCTGGCTGGCCTGGTGGAGGGGCTGGCGTGGTTACCCCTTTCCCAGGTTGCTTCCGTGTCCTCACCAGGGTTCTCGGCTCCTGCTCACCCCAAAGGCCAGGGCCGGAGAGGAACACCTCGGGCTGAGACGCCCCCTGGGATAAGCACAGACGCCTTCCCCAGGGAGCGCCAGCCTGCCCCCTCCTTGGCTGAGACGTTCAGCACAGGATGGCTGCCCTACGCTTTCCCTCACGGGGCCCTGTCAGGGGACAGACCCTGCCCTTCTCGCACTCAAGCAGAGTTATTCTTGGTTTAATATTTTAGCAGGACCGGGCTGCTCTGTGTTTCTATTTGAACATCACCGTCCCCGCTGGCCCACTGGCGTTTCTGTCCTTGCACATTAGCCCTGTCTTCAGGAGGCCTTATAAAGTAGGATTCATGTTCATGTGAGATGATTGAACAATACGTTTTAGGTTCTGTGTATTTTACCATGAAAAAAAAAAATTGGGGGAGGACGTGCTCCAAGATTTCAATAGCATGGTTTTCCTAGATATAAAAATCTGGGTAATTTTATTATTTTAATTTTTATTGTTGAGAAGTTTACAGATGTCCCATTTTCCTCCCATTGCCCCCCCCCCCCCCGCCCGTCCCACCCCACCCCAGGACTTCACCACACTATTGTCTGTGTCCATGATTATGCATATATGCATGTAAATTCTTTGGTTAACCTCTGCAGCCCCCTCCCCCCCACCCCACCCCCATTTTACTTTCATTCTTATACTTCTATTATTTGATTTTTAAAAAAACAACCACAACTGGACATGTATTATTTACATAATCAGAAAGGAAGGCAATGCTCTTTCTGCTTTGAGAAATAAACACTTTGACTTTCAGAAGAAAAAATACAGCTCATCCCCTGGAGAGGCAGCACCTCACTTCTTAGCTCAGGGAGTTTTGAAAAGAAACCCCTGGAGAGGACTGAAGACATGCGGGTGCCCCAGCCCTGAGCAGCCCAGCGTTTCTGAGGGCAGCCAGGCCTTGGCATTCCAGCCTGGAGACCCGGGGTGGGACTAGGACACGAGGACGGTGGGAGAGGGTGGGACGGGAGCGGGGTAAGGAGAGTGCCTGCCCTCCCTCGAGTGCTCCCTCCCAGGGTCAGAGGCCAAGACAAGGTTTTCCCAGTTCCTACAAAGTGGAGCCTTCCCATGCCTTTCCGTGCCTGATAGATGCTTTGGGGGAAATGGCAGGGTGCACCCCATCTTCAGGGCTGGGCGAGACCTGGAGAGGTCAGTCGGTGCACGCCTCCAGGCAGCTCTGGGATTATCCCAGCCGGCAAACCTTTATCTTGTTTTGAGGACTATGGGAGCCGGCGCTCCACACCCTTCCTTGGTCAGTCATTGTCATGTCTAAACATTTCTAGCCAGGAAGTCCTTCCTTGTGTCTAATTCAATTCTCTGTGCTGTGAGTTTCCATGCTGTGGCTCCTGGGGGTCTGGCTGGAGACAGAAATGCCTCCTTCTTCCCTGCCTCCATCCTAGGGCAGAAGCCACCCGAGCCTTCAATCAGGACCGAAGTCCTAACTTGCTGTCAGACCCTGGACTAATTACCACTGCTCTCTGAGCTCCCCTCGATCTTCAGCTTCCTCCGTGAAATGAGGCCAGTGATGTCTGCAGTGCAGGAATTGAGAGTATCAGTGAGACTGTGGCTGTGAATGTGAGGAAGAGACATAAAACTCACTCACACGAGGCTATCCTTATTTTCAATAAGTAATAACCACTCATCCTGGTGGAACCATGGCATAAGATGGTGTCCAGCGAGGTGGCACACAGGATAATTTTAGGTAATACAGGAATAAATATTCTGAATTAAAATTTAATGTGTGTCAGAAAAAATAAAACTAGCCTAACAAATCCAGGGTTTCACAAGTATTGCTGCTTAGGACAAAGGCATGTTAAAACATCAACAGAAATGTAACATTTGCTTGAAGGAAAAAATATTGAATAAATAATGTTCCGGGTAGCACAAGGCCAGGGTAGAAACCACCACGGTGGTTTGGAAGTACTGGCTGCGTGGAGATGGCAAAGGACAAAAGGAGGAGGATTCCTAAGAGAGAGCAAGAGTGGCAGAGTCAGGATGGATGAGAACTGAAGTCCCACAGGACGGAAGGAGACAGCTGTGGAGCAGCTGTTGCCTGTCCTGCCCACAGATGCCCTCTGGGCACTGGAACAGTCTGTCTCCCCAAGAGCTGGGCTATTAGCAGCTCCAGCAAGACCAGTGGGCAGAGAGGACTGGGATTTCCTGTCCACATGTGTGGTCCCCAGGGCTCAGAGCCCCCTCTGCCTCCAGCTCTCGCCGAACAGGGGGAACTGGACAACGCTAACCCCACCTTGAACCCCTCCTGCAACATTGCCCATTCGTTGTTTGTGAACTTGAGCACTGGAACTCAGTGATGGGGAACTTACAACCACCCAAACAGCCCCCTCCTCTACTCCCAACGTGGGATTGGGCAAAGAGGCCCTGGCATGAAGGTCCTCTGAGACCCTCTGTGTGCCAGGCCCAGGGGCACAGAGTGATGAGCAAGCTCTGCCCTCCAGGAGCCCACAGCTGAGCCAGGGAGACCCCCCTCCCAGCTAGACAGAGCTGGGCCTCCCAGGACCAGGCCTTCTCCTGGGAGAGGACTTCACCTCCCTGTGCCCCAGGAAGAGGCTCCAGGCCCCTCACTGACCTCCGTGCTGAGCCCCAGCACCGAGCATTGCAATGCGTCCTCTTGGGTCAGGGTTCCCCAAACCCTGGGTCTGTACAGAGGTTCTCTGGAGCCTGAGAGATCTCGACAAGACTTTAAAGTGTTTGTGTTGTCATTTTGGAATAATCTGAAAATATCAACATAAACATATTCTACATCATCTGGATGCTTGGCTTACAGCCTATTATGTGATCCCCAGCTTTTAGTGTCTATCTTTGCACTGATGTTTATGAAAAGCAGCCGAGGCTGGTGTGGCTGCTGTGATTCAGATGGTTGGAGCAACAGCCCAGGAATGGAAGGATCTCAGGGTCAATTTCTGGTCAGGGCACATACCCATGTTGCAGGTTTGATCTGGGTTGGGGCAAGGGCAGGCGGCAACCCATCGATGTTTCTCTCTCTCTCTCTCCTCTCTATCTACCTATCAATCTATCTATCTATCTATCTATCTATCTATCTATCTATCTATCTCTAGCTCTATCTCTCTCCCCTTTCCTCTCTCTCTCAAATAATAAAAACATATCCTTGGATAAGGATTTTTTTAAAAGGCAGTTAACTTGTTTTAATTTACTTAAGTAGAAGCTACATACTGAAACATACACAAACCTTACATATATAGATGGATAAAATTGTGAAACACATCTGTAAAACCAACGTGTAGATCAAGAAACAAATATTATTAGTGTCCCCCTCACCCCAGAGACCCTCCTCAAGATATTCTATATCCCCACAGGTAACCACTATCCTGACTTCTTGCCATAGATCAGTTTTTCCTGTTTTTGACCTTGATATGGCTGGGTCATATAGAATGACTCTTTGGTCCCTGTCCCCTTTATCTCAACATTATGCCCATGAGATTTATCCATGTTGTTGGCGTGTAGCTGAAACTGATCCTCAGATATGGTTCTTGGGGCTCCATGAATCTGCTAGTTGGAGAAAAGTGCATGTGGGTGTCTGCTGGCTCAGAGGGGGGTGAAAGCAGCCAGCCGCAGGGCACATAGTGTTGTCCTGGTGTTCACTCCACGGCGTAGGTCCTGCCACAGTCCACTCCAGACTTGCAGTTTCCCCAATGAGCCATGCTCAGCCAGGCCGCTAGGTCTTTGTAGATGCTCCTTCCCTGGGTGCTCTCCCCTTGCTTATCTGCCTAGCAAAGGCCTATGTGTCTTGTGTTCTCTCAAAGGCTGCCTCCTCTGTGAAGTCTCCCCTGGTTTCCCTCTTTTCTTGTGCTCCCAGTTATCACACTGTGTGGTCACTGTAGGTCTGTCTCCCCATTAGACACTGGGCTTTTGTGGGAGGGTGAGGGGATACTGGACTCATTCTCAGAGTAACTGAGGAGGGAGTCTTGCTGCACCCCCACCCAGGGCCATGAGAGGAAGGGGCAGGGTTCTCTGTCCTGGCTCACTTACCTCATTAAACATGGGGTTCAGTTGGCCCAGCACCCTTGCCCAATCAGCAAGTGTGGATAGCATCAGAACTGTGGCACAGCGCTTTTTCAGACAAGCCACCACACCAGGGAATTAAAAGAGAGCCCTGCTTAGCCAGGCCCCAGGCCTCAAGGGTGGGTTACTTTACCAGGCAGGCATCAGTTTCCTAATCTGTGAAATGGGGACAATGAACTTGGTCACCTTCATCTTTCCTGACAAGAGGTCAAGGTTAATGAGTGTCCAAGACAGGATATAACTACACCGAAGACTGCGTGCAAGCTGCCTTGAGGCAAGGGAATGGCCTTGGTTACCACGGGCTGTCTCTTCCTGCAGGACTGAAGGACAACGTGAGACCCACAATTCAGCTGTGGCTGCCCATCTGGGTCCCCCACCCTACCCTGGGGGGACCTTGTCTTGGAAGCCCTAATCTGCTTACTAAGCACCCTAACCCTTGCCCTACTCATTCCCACCTAAATTTGCCCAGCCCTGTGCCTTGCCCTGCAAGTGCTACGACCACTCCATGGTAGTAAGTTGGGTTTCTTTGTCTTTATTCAGAATGTCCCTCCTCTAGGCAGCCTTCTCTAAACAACCTTGGGCTGGCCGGGCCTCATCGACAGTTGGCATTAGTGAAGGGTTTGGGTCCTGGTTGTCCCCCAACTTCCGATGCCCACTCTATCCAGAGGTAGTACTGGGGCAATGAGTGTGATCCTCCGAAGAGCGGGCTCCGCCCAGTGGGGAAAGCGTGCTGCAGCGCCCTGTTGCCATGGTAACCAATAACCTCTTCATTGGCCACTGAGCTTGAGATCCCGCCTCCGTCACCAGAAGAGACCAATGATAGGCCAACTGGCTGAGAGCCGGTTGGGGGATCCGTGCGGGTGTGGCGTCTCGGTTCCCGTCCTGCAGGGAGGCCCTCGGGCACGTGATCCCGCCTCTCAAGGCCGCGGTGGAGCTGTGTCCCGAGCCCGCGGACGGCGGGGGCGGCGGGGGCGGCGGGGCGGGGGGCGAGGTGTGCGGAGGTCACCACGGGACGGTTCCTCCGCGGAGCCGGGTGGGTGGTCCGGGGAGGAAGCCGCTTAGGCCGCGAGGGCCGGCTCCGTGGGGCGTCGGCCAGGTCCCCAAGGGCCGCCCGGCGGAGGCGGACTTGGAGGCCCTGCTGGGCCGAGGAGGATGCTGAGGAGTGAACGTATTGGGGGGAGGGCGGGAGGGACCCCGCTGCAGAAGCCCGGAGCTCCTGGAGGAGGCGGGGGGCGGTCTTGCAGTGAGTAAGACCCGGCTGGAGCCCGCGCTGCCCGCAGCAGCGGCGCGCCGTGCCCACGCGTGCCTTCCTCTCCCGCTGGTGGAAGGGGGCCGGCACCCGTTACCGCGAGGGAGCCATTCTCTCCGTAATGCCCTCGAAACGACCCTGACATGTGTGGGCGCCACTTTATTACTATGATTTTTTTAAATTCTCGCCAGAGGATATAGTTTTCATTGATTCGAAAGAGAGAGGAAGGGAGAGGGAGAGAAACATCAATCGGCTGCCTCCCCACCCGGGGATCGAACCCGTGACCCTTCGGTGCAGGGGACGCGCTCTAACCCACTGAGACACACGGGCCAGGGCTCTGGGAGCCACTTTACAGAGGAGGAAACTGAGGCTCGAGGAGGCTGCACGAGAAAAGGCCGAGGTGAGCTCAGTTCCTAGTCGTGAGAACCGTCGGGCTGGGCCGGGCTGGTGGTTACACGAAGGGAAGTGGGCGGTGCCGTTCCCACCCCACCCCCAGCTCCAGGCGGCCCTGCGCCCTGCACCCCCCTCCCCGACCCACCCCTTTGGTGCCCTGCACCCTGCGCGGAAGGAAGGGTCGTGCCAGGCCGAGACTCGCGTGGTTTCCTTTAGCAGAACTGCGTCAGGCTCTCTCTGGGGGGTAAACCACTGCTAACTGGTGACAGCGCCTGGACTAGGGAGGTCAGAACGGGAACCAAGACTCCTCCGGAAGGAGGGGGGCTTCGTGACATCTTCTTGCCCTTTCATTATTCATGGAAGGGCATTTCACAGTAACAGGCCAGTTTAGCTCAGCCTGGCTGGGACTGAGACCTGGCAAGGAGTGGGGCACGGTAAGGGCTGAGCCAGCAGGGTGGGCGCTGGATTCGGCCTTACCCTGGATCTCCTCTCTGGGTCTCACTTTCCTCATCTGTGAAATGGGCTCGATTAGATGGGAGAAGGAGGAAAAATAATCATGACACCCACCAGAGTATTTCTTCGTGCCACCTGTCATCTGGATGGGTCAGGCAGGCCTCATCCTCACCCCACAGCATACAAGCGTTTCCTGGGACCCCCACCCGTGGGCCTTGCAGTTCACCTCCAGGGGCCAGAGTCGTTAGCAAACACTTCTGGAACACCTCCAAGTTGATGTTTTTTGAGTGTCTAACGGGCGTCAGGCTCTGTGTCAAGCGTTGGACCCTGATCAATCCTTTTAATCATCCAGAACAACCTTTCCTTTCTCCTGAGAAATACCCCTTACTTTGCAGATGAGGAAGGTGAAGCTTATAGAGAAGTTAAGAAAGTTCACCGTGTGAATTGCAGACTCTTTCTGATACAAATGACAAAAATCTGACTCAGACTGGGTTATGCTAAGAAGGGAGTTTACTGGCTTTGGAAACAGAAATCCAGGCATGACTTGATCTGGAGATTCAAAAACGTCATAAAGATTGAATCTCTCTACTCCGCTTTCACCAACTGGGGGTCATATTTGAACTCTGTGAGGGGTTCCTATCATTCCAAGTTCTAGTTCAGTAGAAAAGAGAGTCTCTTCTTAGTAATTGGGACACAAGTTCCAGGATTCACTCTAATTGTACAGTTGAGGCGGGGGTGGAGGTCAAATGACCACTCAAATGACCACCTCGATAAAATCTGCCCGGGAAGATTCAGTGCTGATTGGCAGGTCTGGTGGTCTGGTCACGGGGCCCCACACCTGCGGCCTCGCCAATGGGCTGATAGGGAAGGGGGGAGGAATATTTTTTCAAAGGAGAAACAGAAGAGATGGGGAATGGGTGCCAGTTGCTAACCCTACCTTATCACAGGTCACACAATTGAGAAGAGACGAGGCCTGGATTGAGCCCTGGTCGCCTGACTCCAGAACCCACGTTCTGAAATTCTCTGCACTTCCTGCTGCAGGTGCAGCCCGGTAAGCACTTAGCAGAGAAAACCTAGATGTCGAAGGGGAGGCCCTGCTGTGGGAGAGAACCCACCCTTCCTCCCTGGTCTCAGGTCAGTCCTCATCACATGCCGTGCCCATCCCCACCTCCTGCCGAGGCTGCGGTTCCTAGAGGATCCTGGAGTCTTTCTGACGGCTGGGTCCGGGCTGTCGCCTGCCGTGCGACAGAAGGTCCTCCACATTTAGCTGAGGTACGCTACTGTCCTGGGGGCTAGTAGCTTCCTGTTTCTCCAAGGGGAAGAGAGGTTCATTAGACACTGGGACTATGTTCTCCCTTTCCCTGTGGGTGGTCCCTCTCTGGACCAGGCAGGATTTGTTCATTAGGCAACATCTGTGGGTGGTTTTTATTTGTTAAGTATATTTTTATTGATTTCAGAAAGGAAGGAAGAGGGAGGGAGATAGAAGCATCAATGATGAGAGAGAATCATTGATCGGCTGCCTCCTGCAAGCCCCCAACTGGGGATCGAGCCCACAAGCTGGGCATTTGTCCTTGACCAGAATCAATCCTGGGATCTTTTAGTTCAAAGGCCGACGCTCTAACCACTGAGCACCAGCCAGGACCACACTATGGTTTTGAGGGCCCTAGGGAGCCCTTCTCTACTCCCTTTATACCTTATAAAATTCTGTCATCAGATAGGATTTCACTCATTTAACTTGCATTAATATTTAAATTCCCCTGAGAGAGGGAACATCGCAGGTCTTATCGCTCATTCACACTTTAGTGAGAAGTAGCTCACAGAATCCTTCCTGAGGATTATTATGGCCACCTTTTATTGAATGCCCTCCATTGGTTCAAAAGCTTTTCATGCATTATCTCATTTAATCCTCACAACTCTGTCCGGTGGGAACTATTATTACCCTGTTTTACAAATGAGAAAACTGAGGCTCAGGGTCTGTAAGCAGTGGGGTTTGACCACATGAAGGCTGGTTCCAGAGCCCACACTGCCTATCATTCCACCAAAATGGCCTCTAATACGCCCTCAGTGTGTTTATATGTGTCTTTTGGACCTCCCTACAATCCGGTAAGGTCATTGGTATGATCTTCCACGTTTTATAGAGGAGAATGTTGAGGCTAAGTTTAGTCAGCTGGTGAGTGGCTCCAGGATTTAGACTCATTATTCCCCTCTGGGATCAGTGCTCCTGGACCACACACAGCATTCAGTGAGAGAAGCCTTGAGTCAGCTCACTCTGGTGTCTTGGGGACAGAGGGAAAGTGTGGTGGGCATGGAAGCTAGGAGCTCCCCGAACAAATCTGCTCCTTCCTCCCCCTTCTTCCTTCCTCTTCTTTCTCTCCTTCCTCCACTTGTTCATTCAGCCACCTGAGCACCTACCAAGAATGGTGGCTGCAGGTAAGCAATCGCCAAAACAAGTGTCCCTTGTGTCCTCACAGGGCTGATAGTCTGACAAGATAACTAATAACAAAAATGTCTCGAGTGTTTATGGTGAGCTGGGCGCTGTGCAGAGTGCTGACCATGCGCCATCCTCATAGCCTCTCTTTCAGGTAGGGGACTGGGCCTCAGGAAGGGCTACGTGCATCAGCTCCTTTAATATGATTCCAGTCTGACTCCAGAGTCCAAGCATCTCTCCACAAGGTTGGACTGCATCCTCCTTGGCGTGTCGTAGGGAACCAGTGAATGCTTATGGAGTAAAGAACACCCCTTACACACACACACACACACACACACACACACACACACACACAGAGTGTTGGCTCACCCTGCACCAGAGGCAGCCATCACAGTGTCTCCAACACCCTCCCTGTCACCAGGAGCCAGGCCCCATCCCCAAGGAAGCCGAGTGGGGAAAGGCTGTCTTCCAAGGCAGGAACAGGCTGGCGCCCCTCAAGACCTCTGGATGGAAACTCCAAGCGACATTGAATTAGAGTGACCCAAGCAGAGGTCCTGTTCTGTTCTCCCCAGGTGGTCCTTCAGCATGATTTCCTTGTGCCTCAGTTACCTCTTCTCTAAGTTCGTCTGCGCATAAGCTGCATCTGAAACATTATCCATCAGACACTTTGTAGAGCCAGCTGGGTGCTTCATCCTCCCCGCTTTCTGACCTGGTCCTTTTCCAGGATCTTCATGGAGATTATGTTTCCCTCTTTGTAGATGTGGAAACAAGGCTCAGAAGGCTGACCCACATAATGATTGTGAGAAATGCAATGAGAACCCACTTAGGTCTTGAGTCTCAACAAGTATCCACTAAACATTCAACTATATGTCAGAGTCTGAGCTGTGCCCACGAGATGTAACGATGAGCAAGAGAGTCCTACCCACCCTGACCGGTTTGGCTCTGTGGATAGATTGTCCGCCTGCGGACTCAAGGGTCCTGGGTTCGATTTTGGTTAGGGGCATGCACCTTGATTGTGGGCACATCTCCAGTGGGGAGTGTGCAGGAGGCAGCTGATCGATGTTTCTCTCTCATCGATGTTTCTGACTCTCCCTCTTCTTTCCTCTCTGTAAAAAATGAATAAAATATATTAAAAAAGAAGAGAGAGAGAGAGAGAGAGAGAGAGTCCTACCTTTAGGAGCACTAATTCCAGTAGGGTTTGACAGACAGGACAGGAAATGTTGGAAATGTGGGCAGAATGAGGTGACAAGCGCTAACTTGGCAGGGCAGAGGACAGAGGTCTGCTCTTGGCTGTCGCAGCCCTGGCACTTTGGAGGAGCCAGCAGAGCAAGGCTTTGGGAGCTGGAGTTGAAGTTGGGAAGATTGGGGGAAGGCTCGTGTGGGGTGATAACTGGGAGAGGGAGTGGGAGCTGCCCTACCCTCAGAAATACCTAGACCGAGCTGACTTTCGCCTCTGCCTGCTGCCTCTCAGTCTGCACTCTGCCTGCCTGGGTTTTCCACGCCGACAGTTTCCTTGTCTTGGGTGGTTTCCAGCCCCACCTGCTTTCCTGGAGCCCAGTTCATCCATCATTCCTGCCAGTCATTTGCCAGTGTCACTCTGAGTAACTCTAGGGACCCAGGGTGACCTCACCTGCTCCTGATTCAGTTTGACTCACTCTCCACATTTCTAGAAGGTGTCTCTTGGCCATTTTAACCCCATGTTCAGGCACCCAGGGCCTTTGGCACATCCCCCTCCAGACTCCTGATGGTTAAGTGGGACTGTGTCATGCAGGGAAAGGGGGATTGGGGGGGGGAGGGGAGGAGCTGAGGGAGGAGCATCCCCCACCTCTACAGCTCACTTGGGAAACCTTTCCAGTGATCATGAACATTCTCCAGTCTGCGTTTTTTGTTTGTTGGTTTGTGTTTTTTTTCAGTCTACGTTTTTGTTCTTAACAGAAAAGGATATTACCTAGGAAGAATAGCTTGTGTTCATTGTTTGTTTACTATGAACTAGGCACTCTACAAACATTATCAGAGTCTCACAACATTTCATGATTGGTTTTCATTTTCAAGATGAGGAAACCAAAGCTCAGAGAGGGACTTGACTTGTCTAAGGTCTAAAAATCACACAGCAAGGAACTGGTGGAGCTGGGATTGGAACCCAGGCATACTTGACTCTAGAGTTGTTTAACCAGAACCACACACCTGACCCCACCAGCTGCTCATAGGCAGGGAAGGGAAGAGGGAGACCATCCCACCCACCAAGCCTGAGCCTGCTTAGAGCCAGCCTCGTGCACCCCCAGGACCCATTGTGGTGTTGTCAGAGGAAATAGCAACTGTGAGCAGAGTCACCCAGGGATCTGAGGGCCACCACCACTTCCTTGGTGAAAGGGAGCCCAGAGCCACAGAACACCCATGGGAGGCACTCGCTTGTGCGTGGATCCAGCCTGTGCTGGCTGGTGGGAGTCATGGCTGGTCATCCCACCTCATTGTTATGTCCTGCCGCCTCAGTTTTCCCCGCTTTCCCCTCCCACACCTGGTCCCCAGGCTGCTCTGGATCCCTCCTGCTGGCCTCTCCCACCCTTGCTACCTTCTCAGCAGATGAACCTGTGCAGCCCAGAGCTGTGCTACTAACCACATGTGGCTATTGAGCACTTGAAATGTGATGAGTGCAGCGGAGGAACTGAATTTTAAATCTTATTTAACTTCAATCAGTTTTCACTTAAGTTTTAAAATTGATAATGTTGTTATTGGAAAACATGTAAATATGTGGAACAACTTGCGTATGTGAGTCATTTTTTTCAACTGCAAATTTTATGAAATCTAAATACAGATAATTCTCTAATGAAAACTTAGCAAGTGCTGTAAGCGTAAAAACTAGGCACCAGATTTTGAACACTTAGTAAAATAAAATGTAAAAGTATCAATATTTTTATATTGAGCTCATGTTGAAATGATCATATTTTAAATATATCAGTTTAAACAAAATACATTGTTCAAATTAATTTCACCTGCTTTTCTAAAATATTTATTGATTTCAGAGAAGAAGGGAGAGGGAGAGATAGAAACATCAGTGATGAGAGAGAATCATTGATTGGCTGCCTCCTGCACCTTCCACACTGGGGATCCAGCCCAAACCCCAGGCATGGGCCTTTGACCAGAATCGAACCTGGGACGCTTCAGTCCTCAGGCTGATGCTCTATTCCCTGAGCTAAACTGGTTAGGGTCCATCTGTTTTTCTAAGAGAAAATTTATTTAGCAAGTTACAGAGGTAGCCCTGGCTGGTGTGCTCAGTGGTTAAAGCATCAGCCCATGCACGGAAAAGTCGCAGGTTTGATTCCTGGTCAAGGGCACGTACCTGGGTTGCAGGTTCAATTCCTGGCTCTTTCGGGCGGCAAGCAATCAGTGTATCTCTTTCACCTCTCTTTCTTTCTTTACCCGCCCCCCCCCCCTTCTACTCTCTTAAAAAAAAATCAACAGAAAAAATACCCTCGGGTGAGGATTAACAACAAAAGAAAGAAAATTACAAAGGTAGTAGAAGCGAGCCAGCTGGGCTGCTAGGCTCTGGAAACACGTTACAGAAGCAAAAGAAGGGCCCTTGGAGCTTAAGAGAGGGCAGGCAAAGGTAACACACCTGGGGGAAGCAGAGGGAAGCGGGCCTGCTGCGGAGAGCAAGAGTGCGCCTCACCTGGTTTGCTTTAAGGTAGCTCCTAGAAAAACCTTCAGTTCCTTCTGTGGTTCATACTGTATTTCTCTCAGACAGAGGTAGCCTAGAGGTTAAAAGTGTGAGTTCAAATCCCGGTTCTGTGTGTCCTTGAGGAACCCTACGATCCCTCTGGACCTCGGTTTTCTCGCCTATTGGGGATAATAGTAGCATCCCTCATAGGGAAATAAATGAGATAATGTTTGCAAAGCACTTACCACAGTACCTGGCAGATCATAGTGCTCAGGGGAAAAACAACATCATATTGGGCTTCCTTTCATCTAACACTCCAAGCGCAGTTCTGTTAAACTCAGTGCTTACTGAGGGGCCTGCTCTGTGCTGGGCCCTGGGGATTGGATGGAGACCAGCCATTCTGCTCTCACGGAACTCCTGTCGCTAGGAGGGAGGCAGCCACTAGCAGAAACTGGGTAAGTGCAGGTGGTGGCAAGTGCTGGGGAGAGAATGAACGTGGATCATTGCTAGAGAGTGGCTCCAGGCTGCTTTGGCAGGAGTGGCCAGGGAAGGCTCCCCTGTGGAGCAGGGGACTTCTGAGCTAAACCTGACCAACCAGGTGAGGCTGTGAGGGAGGCATGTTCCCAGCAGAGGGAACAGCTCGTGCAGAGGCTGGAGCGCAAGCCCCTGCCCTGGCTGTCTGTAATTGCTTTACCAAATTTTCCACTTCTTGCATCCAGCTCTCTCCTGGCCACTGCGCTGTCCTGTGCTCATGGCAACCTTTGTAAAGCTGGTCCACATTTCCTCCCTTCTCATCTGTTCTGCCTCCTCCATTGCCCCTCCAGCTCACATCTCCTGTCCCAGGAAGCTTCCCCTGATGGGCTCTCTCTCGGGTTCTTCTAGGCTGAATACTTTGTTCAGTACCATCCAGGTTCTCCCTTCCCCGCCCCCCCCCCCTCATCTTCCTGGGGCAGTTGTGCCTTCCCAACACACTAGCCCCCTTTCCTAGGCAGGAACCAGAACAGGTCTTACACTCGCCCCAGCACAGAGCCGAGCCGCTCAGTGACTCCTAGGGATTGCCAGATCCCTTCTCTGAGAGACACGTCTGCCCAGACAGCATGGAAAATCCCTGGCTGAAGGAAGGGCCGTGGAAATTTCTTCTTAACGTTCCCTTTCCAGACTTGGACTCACCCCAGAAAGCAGTCAGGCATTTGCCCAGTGACCTGCAAGGCAGCTCTGTTCTTCCTCCTCCACCCCCACCCCCACCCCAGGCTGGAACCCCGGGAGCAGTGATGGTGGGCGGGGCTGCAGATGACTGCTCTGCTCTGCCTGGGAGAACCACTCTCGATGTCCTTTAGTCCCAGCCCTTCAGTTTAAAGATGAAGAAACACGGGTCAGTGGCAAAATCAGACTAGACTGAAGGTCTTTCCACTCCCACTCCAACCTCCATGTATCTGTGTCCTCACTGTAAAATGGGAATAATAGTAACAGTACCTACTTCACTGAGTCGGTGGTGTGTCAAATGAGTTAAATATCAGAGTAGTTTATAGATAGGAGCTCCATATGCTCTCGAGTCCGGAGCTTGCCCTTCCTTGTAGCCCCATGGTGGAGTGTGCTGTTAGCATTCCGCTGATCTCTTGGTGGTGGGGGCGGGGGCAGGGCGTGGAGGTTTGAGTCATCACCAGAGGCAGGCAGGTTCCAATGAGGCCTGTCTTGTCTAGAGATTGTATCCACAGTGTGTCTGGCCCATATTAGTCCTGCTGCTTTTTAAAATGTATGCAGATGCAATTACAGTGAATAAAATACAAATTCACTTAACACTGTTACTGGAGTCACAAGTTTGTCATGTATTAAGTCAATCAGTGATAGCAATGGAGGCTCAGAATGGGTTGGGGGCCACTGGGACATGTGCCTCAACCCTTAGTTCTCCTCCGCTGGGAGGCCCCGGCTCCTCTCCTGTCCTCTGAGATGTGCCGGCTCACATCAGCTCTGCCACTCTCCCCAGCCTCAGCCTTCCCCCAGAGGGTCCCTGACAGGGAACGGGAATGCCATGGGAGAGGTCCATGTGAGAGAATGAGGAGAGCAGCCCTCGCGTCTTTGGGGCTGAAGTTTTCCTCCTTCCTCCCCTTGGAACCCGTCCTCATTCTGTCACCCTCTCCTGCAGCTTCCTCGAGCACATAGAGTACTGCAGATCCACAGCCCACATCCAGCCCTTCACCGCGCACCTACAGGGGTGGGCGCGTGGGACCTGATTGCTGGGCAAATGTGAACTTGGACGGGATGTGGAGTGGCATAGAAGTGCTTGGAATTTGTGCATTGTTGTGGGAATGTACAAAGTGCAGCTGCTGTGGAAAATTGTTTGGTAGTTCCCCCCAAAATTAAAAGCAGGATTATTATATGATCCAACCATTCAACTTCTGGGAATATACCCAAATAACTCACAGAGTTATTTGTACACCCATACTTACAACAGAATTGTTCACAATAGCCCAAAGCAGGAAGCAGTTCGCGTATCTACTGATGGATGAATGGGTAAGCAAAATGTGGTATCTGTGAGTTTTCTTCGCCACCTTCTTTTTGGCCTGTTTCTTCAGCCTCATGGGCTACCCCTCCTTCCCCTTCCCCTCCAGAGTGGCTGTGACTGCCTGGAACTAACTTCCAGCCAACCTCCTGAGCCAGGCGTCCAGGTAGGCAGGCGACCTCGGGGTAGGCGGCCAACGCGCAACCTTGGGGGCCGCAGGGGGCCACTGCTCTTTCGTGTCATAGGCCAGCGGGTTCCCATCAAAATCCTCGAGGTGGTCCAAGGGGTCCGGCCTGCTCGGCCTCACTGTCCACAAAAGATGCAGTGGGGGGTGGGGCTGGGAAGTGGTAGGGCCGAGGGAGGGGTTGATGTTCATCCGCTTGCAGAGGAAGGCCAGGGACTTCCTTTTGTTTCTGTAGAAATTGCCAGGAATGTTGATACCCTCACAGTGCACGTCCACCACCTTCCGGCCCAGCAGCACCTGCTTGGCCACGATGGCCCAGGAGATGCCTTCGCCATTCAGTACCAGGCCCTGGCCCTCCGCCGCCTCAGCAGCTGCCTGGGCTCCTTAGTATTTGCCATAGGCCCAACTCTGTTCTAGACATAAAACATGTGGCTGACATTCTACTGGCGGAGACAGACAATACATAAATTTGATCCAAAATACTCATGGCTTTTCTTTCGTTTTCCTTTTCTTAGTGAAAAATTTACCATATTTATTTACATGTGGTTTATAAATTATCATATTTAATTGTGGAGCTGTAACTTATTTTTAAAACTTCTGGATCCCTCCCCCCCGCACCCCCTCCTGCCAGTGCGGCTCAGTGATTGAACAGTAGACCTATGGACTAGTAGGTCACAGCTGGATCCCAATTAGGGAGTGTGCAAGAGGCAGCAGATCAATGATTTTCACTCATCATTGATGTTTCTATCTCCTTTCCCTCTCCTTTTCGTCTCTGAAATCAATAAAAAATATTTTTTAAAAAAGAGGAAAAAAAAACAACTTCTGGAGCTCATTTTATATATTTTGTGTATTAAAACATCTTAAATTTATTTATTTACTTTATATGGGATTTATTTGAATGACAACTGGTTAATAAAATTACACAGGTTTCAGGTGCAGCATTTTACAACACATCATCAGTACTGTATTGTATGTTCACCACCACAAGTTAAATCTCCATTCATCACTTGTATCCCTCCTATACCATCCTCCATCTCCCTCCAACTCCCTTCCCCCTGCAGTCACCCCACTGTTGTCCATGTCAATGAGTTTTTCTTTTCTCTCTCTTTTTATATTATGAATAATGCTGCTGTGAACATTCATATGTAAGGTTTTATGTGGATATATGTTTTTCTTTATCTCAGGTATATACCTAGAAGTGAAATTCCTGGGTCAGATGGCAACTCTATGTTTAACATTATGAGGAATTGTAAAATAGCTACACCATTTTACAATTCCTCCAACAATGTGTGAGGTTCCGGTTTCTTCATATCCTTGTCAATACGTGACCTTATCTGTCTTGACTATAGCCGTTCTGGTGGTATGAAATGGTATCTCCTGGAAAGTCGATTACATTTTCCTAATGACCAATAACGTTAAACATCTTTTCATGAATGGCTTATAGGTCATTTGTACATCTTCTCTGGAGAAATGCCTATTCAAATTCTTTGCTCATTTTTAAAAATATATTTTATTGATTTTTTACAGAGAGGAAGGGAGAGGGATAGAGAGTTAGAAACATCGATGAGAGAGAAACATCAATCAGCTGCCTCCTGCATACCCCCTACTGAGGATGTGCCCGCAACCAAGGCACATGCCCTTGACCGGAATCGAGCCTGGGACCTTTCAGTCTGCAGGCTGATGCTCTATCCACTGGGCCAAACTGGTTAGGGCTTGGGGTTTTTTTTTACTCTCTTGGTTTGTGTCCTTTGAAATACAAATGTTTTTAAATTTTATAAAGTCCAACTTGTTGGTCATCTGTTTTATCACTTGTACTTTTGGTGTCATATCTAAGAAATCATTGCCTAATCCAAGATCATGAAGATTTAGTCCTATATTTTCTTCTAAGAGTTTTATAGTTTAGCTCTTCCGTTTAGGTCTGTGATCCACTTTGAGTTCGTTTTTGTGTACATATACCTTTTGCAACAATTCACTGAAGCCCTGGCCAATGAGGCGTCATCCCCGTGCACCAAAGGGTTGCTGGTTGGATTCCAGGTCAGGATACAGGTCAGGGCACATGCCCAGGTTTTGGGCTCTATCCCAATAGTGGATGTGTGGAAAGCAGCCAATTGATGTATTGCTCTCACATCAATGTTTCTCTCTCACACTCTCTCTTCCTCTCTAAAAATCAATAAAAATTTCATATGTTGAGTATAATTTATATTCAATAAAATTGATCAATTTTAGGTATACAGTTAAATTAGCTTTATTTTATATACTTTTAGTCATTCTATATTGTTGGATTTTTTTCCTGAGAAGTTAGTGTGTGTGTAGGGGGGTAGAGATAGAAAGAGAGAGCATCAGCTTCTTAGGGGTTCCCACTTACTTGGGCTTTCTCTTGCAGCCCCGGGGATCCATTTAATTAAATATGGGTTGAATGAGCCCTGACCGGTTTGGCTCAGTGGCCAGAGCGTCGGCCTTTGGACTGAAGGGTCCCCGGTTCGAGCCTGGTCAAGGGCATGTACCTTGGCTGCAGGCACGTTCCCAGTGGGAGTGTGCAGGAGGCAGCTGATCGATGTTTCTCTCTCATTGATGTTTCTGACTCTCTACCCCTCTCCCTTACTGTCTGTAAAAAATCAATAAAATATATTTTTTAAAAATAATAATAAAAAATAAATATGGGTTGAATGAATGAATGCAGTAATCAAGTGACAGTCCATCAGAGTCTGCTTTCAGAGCCACTAGTACTGCATGACCACAGTTATTGCCAGAGTTGGAATGGGGATGAAGACTCCTCACTGGGGTCCTGCATGGATATGTCTGGGTTTAATGGGCTGTTTTCTGATTTGTGATTCTTTCATAAAGAGTCCCCTTTCAGGATAATGACAGAGTCCTATAATAATCTATTAATTGGGCCTGGTTTCTGTGCCTCATGTTTCCTCAGTCTTATGTTGGGCTGCCTCATCAGCACTTGGTCACCTCTACCAGCAAAAGCAGGAAGTGGCTGACCCAGACACCCTGAACTGAGGAACCAGGAGGACTCAGGGAGCTGAATGGAAGCACCAGGAAGTAGGAAGCCACACTACCCATCGTAGGCCTGCAGCCCTGCTCACTGAGCCATTCTTGGCCTTTGCATTTTCTTCTGAACCATGAGGTAAAACTAAAGGAACCCGCTGACCAGGGATCAAGCAACCTTGGTGTATTGGGACCACACTCCCACGGACGGAGTTACCTGGCCAGGGCTTATGAAAGGAATCTTCCGCAGGGTGTTAATATATGCCAGGCTTAGGAGTATACAGCTTAGAAGAACAGCTATCTGAGCACATTACTCCAAAATGGTGTTTTCACAAGACTGTATTAAGGTTATATGTTGACATGACTGTTGTTAAAATGATGGCTTTTGAAAAGATGTTAGAGAAAAGCAGGACCAGAGGGGAAGGAAGTCAAAGGTGGTCCCCATTGTGCAGGGTGCTTGCTCTACAGCCGGCTCAGGCCTCTCGTTTCTTGCCCAGCTACTAGCTTCCACCCTATTACCCCCATTTTACAGAGGAAACAGAAAATGACTTGCTCAAGGTAATCAGCTTAGAAATGTCTCAGCCGGGATTCAAACCCACATTTCACTACCTTTACTGCCACAAAGTGTTCTCCCTGCCCTCCATTTTCCTTAGCCTGAGCGTCTCAGGCTGGGGGGGGTCTTGTGCTGTCTGAGCCAAGGGAGAGGGGGATGACCAAGGAAGAGGGTGTTCTACAGAGCTGGACGGACACTAACTAAATACCTACAATGAGACCAGAAAGCTGCTGAACTGCAGTCATGAAGGGTGAGGCAGGGAGAGGCAGAGGGGAGTCATAAAAGGACTAGAACTTGCTCTGGGCCTTAAAGGAAGGACAGGCTGTGCAGGCAAGGGCCCTGGTGGAGGGCTCTGGAATGAGCAGAGCCTGAGCAAGAGAAGGGGCAGACCACACTGGCCTGTCCCAAAAGGAGAGAGGGGTAGGGAGCCACCTGGATAGACTGAAAAGGGCCCAATAGCAAAGGTCTTGAGAGGCAGGCAGAAGAATCTGATAACAGGGAGCAATTGCAGGTTCTAGAGTAGTATCCCACTGAGGTGGGATGTAGAAATAAGGGAGGGAATTAGAAACAAAGGGGTTCAGTACAACATTGGTAGGCCTAATAGAACGATTTCTGAAAGCATTTTCCAAAGTTGGACTTAGCCACAAGGACACTACCTCTGTTCCAGGATCTCAGCCTTTCCTATTCCTCTACACTAGGCGGCAGGAGTAATAAAACCACAAAGTCTTAGCCCCATCTTCCCTTCAAAAGCCCAATGTCCGGGCAAAGCTTCCTGCTGCATCTTAGGAGGCCCAAGAGCTCCCACGTAGGAGCCCTTCTGTCCTGCTTGTGGAGATTTGCAAGCCTGTGAAGATGAAAAAAGCCCGTCTAGCTTCAGGAGAGGGTGTGTCAGCTGAGCCGTCTTGGGAACCCAAGCTTTCCTCTGGCCTCAGTGGAACCCTTGAAGAAAAGCCAAGTGTGCTTGCTGCCTCCTAGTCCTGAAAGGGGTTAATGTTTACTGTGCACCAGCAAGGCTCTGCTCCGGAGCTACACACAGTTGTTTTCCTCGCTCCTCTGTTGGGGCCAGGGAAGCACAGCCGTGAGCATTGGCAGGGATCGGAACTCGTGGGAAAGTGACACCACACAGATGTTGAGCCTTCACTCCCAGTTCCTACCCTGAGGGGCTCAGTGGGCAGGTCGGCCGTGGTCAGAAGAAGATGGCCGTTCAAGGGCTTGGGGCTCTGATTACTAATCTGTAAAACATTACAACCCCCCACCAGACCCACACTTCGCAGGGTGGCTATTAAGAGGATGTGCTCAGACAATGAGTGAGAGGGCTCTCCTAAAACTGCCCTGGGTACCTTCTCGTTTGCTAACACCATTTTCAAATCTAGTTCTAACACAAATTCGTCCATTTTTGGGAACAAGTCACTCAGTTCTGCCAGAGATGCGAGTTTTCAAAACCATCCCAAAGTTCAGGACCCCGTGTCAGAATCCCTGATGAAAATGCCTGCGGCCCTTCTCCAGCTGCACTTGGCCAGCGTCTCCACCAGTGCCCAGGGATCTGTGTGCTAACCGGGGGCCCAAGGGAATGGACTGCCCACTCCGTTTTACAGTTGGGCAAACAGTTGGGCAAACAAGGCATATCTGGGACCAGGAAGAGAAGCAAGGGAGATAACGAGTCTCCAAAGGACAGTGTGGGAGGACTGCCGGCCGTCCCAGGGAGGGAGAAGTAGAAAAGGCCTTGGCCTTCATCTGGCCCAACCTCAAGTTCACCGATAAGGAAGTGGGGGCCCAGAGGGTACAGGGAGTCCAGGTCCTCCAGGGCGTTCTTGAAAACTTGTCTGTAATCCCCTTGCTCTCTCAGCCCTCACTTGTCCTTCCTTCCGTCACCGTCATGTGCATGGGTGTCTGTGTGTTTGTGTTCCGCACCTGCCTGGGCCACACCTCCCATGAGGTCATGTCTCTTTCTGAGCCCTACTTTCCTTGTCTAGTAAGAGCCTTGAAGGAAATAGTCGTCTTCAAAATCCATGTATTGATATCCCTGCCCTATAGCCTTTTTATATGCAAGGATGAAATCTGTAATTTTTCTGATTGCAGCACAAATAGAGCTTTTTAAACGTTTCTTGCAGTCCTTTTATTACCTGTAAGGAACTTGGGTTTAGGGGGTCCTTGGACCTGGGCCTTCTAACCCAGGGGGCAGCCAGGTGAGCTCTGCCTACTGACTGGCTCTGTGGGAGGTCTGACTCACTCCTCACCTTCCAGTGATTTCCCCTGGTAGCCTCAGTCAGCAGAGCCAGGGATTCAGGGTTCTTGGCACAGATGGCACACAACCCACATACCTCCATTATCAGGCTGGCAGGCAGCCCCAGAAAGGGTCAGAGAGACGTGCAGGTGGACCTGAATTTGACTGAACCCACCTTTTAACAGTGCCCATCCCTTTCATTTCTTAGCACTAATAAGGGATTCAGCCAACTTTTAACAAACACTTTTTTTTATTAGAAAAGTACAAAATATTGCATAGGTCTTAATACTTGAACATCAAGTGTATTCATGAACAGGGAGTATCTTCATGTAAACAGTTCTAGATGGAAGACCCAGATGGCACTCCTCTGGGGGCAGGGGTGCCAGCCCCCACCCGTCAGCCCCACCGCTCACAGATAAACTCTTCAGGACACTTCCAGGGATGGGACAAGCGCAGCTCCCAGGTGTATTTTTTTCTCAAGTGTCAAAGATCCCCCAAGTGATCCCAACACCCACCCTTCTCTACTCTTACATTCATGCGTCTGTAAGATAGCTGCCTAGAACAGGTCAGTAGTGAAGCTCTGGTCAAAAAAAATCAAAAGATGCAAAAACAAAGAACACACACATTCGGCCCCTTCAGACCATGAGATACACAAAACACCTCCATGACCTCCCCCTCCCCCCGGGGCCGGCTACCTTGAGCACACACGGATTGCAATTGCAGAGGCCAGTGCAGCCCAGCTGCTCTCCTGGCTGTCACACCACTGTAGTCTTCACTGTAACAATAAAATAAGGTACATGCTACATACACATCCAGCCAGAAGCCTGGTGGGCCCCTAAACCTTTGTTTCATGCTACAGTACTGAGGGCAAGCCTGTGCCCGCAATTGGAAGCCACCTCTACACGCCTCAGTGAGCTTCCCAGAAACACTTTCTCCCCACCTCCCCTTCCTCCCCTCAAGTGGCGGTTGTCAGTTCTCTAAGAGGCAGCAAGCAGCTCCTCGTTTCCTGCCTGCCAGTGTCCACCCCAAAAGTCCACTTGTCTGCTGTAGGGTCGGCGTCGGCCCCTACACCCAGGTTCAACATTCCTCAATGAGCAGCTGTTCGGAGCTGTACAGCTTCTTCTTGATCACTCGGAAGCCGGTGCTCAGCGTCAGGGACTGGCTGAAGCCAGGGACGAAGGGGCTGTTGGCGGAGCTGAACAGCCCCTGGATCTTGGGCCAGAGGCGTGAGTCCAGGCGCAGCACTAGGGTCAACTGGAAGGTGGGCACCAGGCTGGGGTCGAGGGCCAGCTGGCCTATGCTGTGGCAGCTCTTGCCCTGTTCCACGCAGACGTCCAGCAGCGCCCCCCGCAGGCCGCATGGCTCACTGTAGGCCAGACGCAGCAGTTCTTTGCCCACCTGGCTCACCAGCTGGCCGGGCATCAGCAAGCGCGCGGGGCGCCGCGAGCCCAGTCGTGCCTGGGCCAGGCTCTCCTGCAGCAGCTGCATCAGGTTGGCACACAGGTGCTCGTCCTCGGGGTCGCTGAGCAGCTCAAAGTCAGGCAGGGACACCCCATCCAGGTGTGCCGAGTCTGCAAGGGAGAGCACACAGGGGACGGTGTCAGGGCAACTCGCTCGCGGGGGAGGTGAGGTTTCCCTGAGAAACCAGCACTCCGTGCCTCGGTTTCCACCCCACACTCGTGCCCTACGCGCCGATCCCCCTCCCCCACCCCGCCATCCCTCCGCAATCTGGGTTCTGGTGGGACAGGAAGCCAAGGTGGGTCTGCCTCCTCCCAGCGCGGCGCCCCTCTCACCTCCCCGGCCCCGGGGTCCCGGCCGTCCCCGCCTCCGCCCGTGGCTCACCTTCCTCCGGCCCGAAGCCGCTGTTGCTGCTGTCCAGAGACTCGCAGTCCGAGCTCTCCAGGCTCGCGCAGCGGCCGAGCCCCTCTTCTCGGGCCGCCGACCCCCAGGCTGAGCGCGGCGGCTGATCTGGGGTGGGCGTTCGGGACAAGGACGAGGACGGAGAGGGGGAGGACGACGAGAAGCGATCCCAAAGGCTGGGCATGGTGAGGACCGACAGCACGACGCTGGCAGATGAGCTCCGGGTACGGGAGGGCCGAGGACGCTGTAAGACAAGAGGGGCACGGACGGGGCGTCAGTGTGGGGGCTGGACCAGGCGGGGAACGCTGGGACCCGCACGGCGGAGGCCGCCTCTGCGCAGGGGCCGGCCCGTGAGAAGGGACACTCACCAGCGAGCGCGGTCAGCGAGGACTGCTGGGACGAGCGCCGCTTGAATGAGTGCGCGAACCGGTGCCAGTCCCCGAGCGCTGCCCGGACTCGTCCTCTCCAACCACTCTCACCTCCCCCTCGCCCGCCGCGGTCCCCAGCACCAGCGCGGAGCGGCCTATAAGGACCGGCTCCGGGAAGCCACGCCCCGCGGGAGCAGCAGCCCAATCCCGAGCCGGGAGTGTGGCCGGCCTCCGCCAATGGGCTCCCGGCGCACGTTCGCAACGTTCTCTCCTGCCCGGTGACAGCGGCCCGGCCCCGCCCCCGCTGAGCCCCAGCACTTTCAGGGGCCGAACCCCGAGCGCTGGCCACGCCCCCTTTCTAGAAAGGCTCCTGGGCCGCGGCAGCTGCCAAGGTCCCCGAGGGCGCTCGCGGCAGGGGTGGGTCAGGGAAAGACTTGTTTATGATGGGGTCGTGTTGCTGGGGGATGGGTAGCGCCGCCGCGCGGGGGGAGACGCCTGGGAACTCGAAGGGGCGGCGGGCAGGGAAGACGGTTGCCCGAGTCTGGGAACTTGGAGCTGGGCGTCCCGCTGGGCGCACGGATGGATGCCCGTGGGACGGCAGCGCGGGGAGCTGACTTGAGCGTGGCCGGCCCTCCCTCGCGTTCCCTCTGCCCCGCGAGTGATCCGGCTGCGGGGATGGGGTCCCAGAACTGGGCTGCTCCGGGCTCCGAGCGCCCCCTTCCCCGCAGCCACTTGCCCACCTGCCCACCTGCCCACCCGCCAGTTACTCCACGGTCCCAGGGGACGGGTTAATGAGGGGGGTTCGTGTCCCCTTCCCCCCCTCTATATGCGCCTAGTCCCCACAGCGTGTCCGCCACCATCTCCCAACTGCTCCCAAGGCAGGAGCTGCGGGAGGGTGGTTAAAGGAGTGCTGATGGGCTGGGGTTCACAGCGCCTGGTCCGGGGCTGAGAACTGGGACCCAAATCTCATGGCTGCACTGAGCCACCCCGGTCCCTTCTGACGTCCGCGGTGCAAAAGTGACTCCCGGGCCCACTGCGGCCCGGAGCCCTCGGGCGTCCGTCGGGTCCTAGCGCCCCTGCTTCCAACGAGCTTTGTGTAAAAGACGCGGAGAGTTGCATCAGGACCAAGGATCTCTCTCTATCTCGGAAAGGCCGGGAGTGCAATGGCCATCCCACGTTTCATCATTCAAGGTGGGGCCGCAGGAAATCTGGCCGGGCAGCGGTGCTGGGAGACAGAGTGATTGCTGAGGGTGGGGATAGATTAGGACATCCTGGACCTTAATTTCTTTAAAGGTTTGTCGCTCGGAAACAAGAGGATCCTGATTAAAGAGGGAACCAAACTTACATCAGATGCATCCGCCCCCGGGGCAGGCTGGAGCCTAACCGACAGGTGGGCCTTGCCTCCAGGCAGGGTTGCACGTGACTGACTGCCGTCTCCTGCTGGAGAGGTAAGGCCACTGCCATCCCCACCCCCACCCCCATTAAAAAGTAATAATAAAAAGGCTGATTCGTGGTCCATCCGCACAGATCAAGATTTAGAACTGGAAAGGACCAAAATTCAATCCCTGCACCCCACCTCTCCCCCCATTTTCCACATGGGAAGCCACCCGTGGAAGCAAATTTATGGATAAAAAAAATGAGGGCACTTAGTTTAGGAGATACCTTCAAGACTGCAGCACAACAGAGTAGTCGCTTCGTCTCTGGGGCGTGCAAGGCCTGAACTCGGCCCTTTGTCTCCTATTCCCCCAGCTGCCCTCACTTGCTGGGGACATTGAAGATATCAGGTCAGGGTAGCTATGCGAAGTGCTTGGAGGGCTGGGCGAGATGACATCCTCCTGAAGTGAGAAGAAGAGAGCTGGGGGGCTACCTGTATGGTTGTGTCTTTCTGTTGCCCAGGAGAGAAGGTCAGGAACTTAGTTCATCAGAGGACCCATTCCCTCCTCTCACCAGACAGACTGGGAGCAGGAGATAGACTTAGGGTATTTTTTTTCTTTCTCTCTCTCAGAGGAAGTAAATGAGGGGTGAGGGGGGATGTATTTCAGAAAACTGGAACACTAAGGAAAATGGAAATGTTTAAAAAGTGGGTCTTCGTAAGCAAACGGACCATCCAGAGCCAGTTTGGTAAGGTCAGGTCAGTTTACTAGGAATCATTCATTCACTCAATAAATACCATCATGGAGGCAGTGAGCTAAGCACCTTTTTTCATTCACTGTCTCATTCTGTTAATGAAACACCCGTTCTCAAATGGGAAGGACTATGTTAATGGACACTAAGTAATTTTGTTTCTTTTCCGAAGAAATACATTTGTTGCTGTCTCATTGTGTTTCCACAAAGTGAAGACAGAAGGGACAGGCAGTCCTTTATCCCTGGAGCATTTCCCAGAGTATAAGCAACCAAGGTACAGAGGAGAAAACCACCTGGACGGAGGCCTGGTTGAGGCCTAGAAGGAGGGAGGGAAAAGAACTACATGGCTTCCCCTCTGGTACTCTTCACTCGTGTGAAGGAGGGGGCATTGTCTGCCAGGAGGACCACTGGAGCTGGAAGGGGAATTTCCTCTGAGGAGCCAGGGTGAAGGGTCTTGGTTCATCCCTGTGAAGTGAAGGGTAGAATCCCTTCCACCTGCCTGGTGATGAAAAAACTGTTACTACCTTGTACACCTTTCCCTGCGTTGAAGCAGATGGGATGGGGGAAACCCAAAAACGTGTCACTCAGGGAGGAGGCATCTCCATCCTCTGGCCTTTTGGTTAGGTCTCTCTTCAGAGCCCTCAAAAATCCTATAAAGCCTGCATTTGGTGTGCTTCTCACCCCCACCCCCACCCCCATCCCCTGGGGCCTAGGCTGGCTGCAGGTCAAGGTTGCCTTGGAGACTCAGTTCTGGCATCCTTTCCTCCAGGAAGCCTTCCCCAGTGCCCCCACTCCACACCTCCATCCCTTAGGTGTCCCCCCACTTAGGTCATCCTTACAGTTACTGCTTAGCTCTGTTAATAATTGTTTCCACTTTCATCTTCCCACTGGACTATGAGCTTGTTGAGGATGGTAGTCTACTTACCTTCCAAAGACTAGCACTTGAAGAGGCTCAGTGAATGTTCCTTGGGTGAAAAAAATGAATGAATGAATGAATGAATGGATGGCTAGATTAAACGAGGTGGTGCATTTTCCCAGAATTGCAGACCATCTGGATTCCCAGCATCTAGGTAGGTCCTTCAGCTACTACTCCTTATGTGTATACTAGAGGCCCAGTGCACGAAATTCGTGCATGGAGTAAGGGGGTGGGGGTGGTGTCCCTCAGCCCAACCTGTACTCTTTCCAATCTGGGACCCTTTAAGGGATGTCCGACTGCCCAGTGGGATCGGGCCTAAACAGGCAGTCGGACATCCCTTTCACAATCCAGGACTGCTGGCTCCTGACCTCTCGCCTGCCAATTGCCCCTAACCACTCCCCTGCCAGCCTGATCAACACCTAACTGCTCCTATGCTGGCCTGATTGCCCCTAACTGCCCTCCCCCTGCCAGAATGGTCCCCCTCAACTGCCCTCCCCTGCATGCCTGGGTCCCTCCCAACTGCCCTTCCCTGCAGGCCTGGGTCCCCCCCAAACTGTCCTCCCCTGCAGGCCTGGGTCCCCCCCAACTACCCTCCCCTGCAGACCTGGGTCCCTCCCAACTGCCCTCCCTTGCTGGCCATCTTGTGACGGCCATCTTTGACCACATGGGGGGAAGCCATCTTGTGATGGTCAATTTGCATATTACTCTTTTATTAGATAGGATTGATTTCAGAGAGGAAAGGAGAGGGAGAGAGAAGTAGAAACATCAATGATGAGAATCATTGATTGGCTGCCTCCTGCATGCCCCTTACTGGGGATCGAGCCCACAACCCAGGCATGTGCCCTTGACCGGAATCAAACCTGGGACCCTTTAGCCCATCATCAACAACGGTGTTCCGTGAGGTCTGGAAGGTTGGCGACTGCTGGTTTAAGGGAACCTTTGGAACATGGGTTGCCAACCAGACGCTCTATCCACTGAGCCAAACCGGCTACCTTTCTGGCAAGTGCTGCCAAGAGCCTTGGATGTATCTGAACATTTCCCTTCCTCCTCAGCTCAGGTGTGGAAGTGGGCTTTTAAGGTAACCCAATTCTTCCAGTGGGAATATTGTCAGAACCCCCCGGAAGCTGGGGAGAGGTGACATTGTACAGATGGCTGACGTGTTGTGGAGCATCTTTAAAAACAATTAGTACTTTACCTTCAAGCACCTCAAAATACTTTTGAAAATTGAGATGAAATTTACATATAATGAAACTAACTATTTAAAAGTGAACAATTCTTTAGCATTAGTGTATTCACAATGTTGTGCAACCACCACCTCTATTTAATTAAACATCTTTATCATTTCAAAGGAGACCAAACCCATCAAGCAGTTACTCTCCTCAAGATAACTTTTGAAGTTTATATTCCCTTGTTGTAGGGAGTAAGGCTGCCATTTGCATAACTCCCAGAAGGCACCAGTCCCATTAGTCTCTGCATTTGCATATATCTTCTTGCGAGTTGTGCTTCAGGGAGCATTGGTCACAAACACAGTGTGCAGTGAGAACCTGATGGGGAGGTTGGCCGGGGCCAGTGTAACGGCCTGGTGACTCAGGCCCGTGGAGTTCACCAGGCCCCATGTCCCAGTCTCTGCGGCCAGAGCCCTGACCGTACAGACGTTGTCTCTTCCTGGGCTCTGCTCCATTCCCGTGGGACCCGCTGCAGCCTGCAATTTAAAGTCAATGAGCACTCTGGCCTGGCCACCTGCCCCTCCCTGTTCAGGCGGTTTCTGTCCTGCGCACGGTTCCCAGGGCCTCAGTCTGGCAAGTTGCCCCAATCGGGTTTGGGGAGTTAAACCAGATCTTGGGGTGGGAGTGTGATCCTGGGAACCCCAGAATTCAGGATGGGAACCCCCGAAGGGAAGCCAGCTTTGCCTGTACCTCTCTGGCCTACAGCCCTTTGGAAACTTCTTAGTAAGGGAGTGTAGGTGGTAGGAGGAGCCAGTGGGTCAGGGTCAGTGGGTGGGGGGAGGGTAGTATGGTGGCAGGAGGTGGGACAGCGAAGCCAGCAAGTGTTCCCAGGACTTCTGTGATTTTTTTACTTGAAAAACAACGAACAAGTTAGTCAAAATAGCAGGCTTATAAGTGCACCTGGTTTGCTTGGAGGGCTGTTAGGCTGTTGACAGCCCAGGTTCATGGTTGGATTTTCACAGTGCTATTGTGAGGTTCGCGGCACAGGAGGAAACTGAGTCAGAGCATCAGAAAGATTGAAGGAAGGGAATTTATTCTGCGCTCCCGGGCGAAACCCACATATCTAGGGGTCAGACCTATGGATTCGCGCTGGAAGGGAGCGAGGAGCGCTTTTTTAAGCAGCTGTTCAGTGAGGGCGGGGGAGCACAAGTTGTGGGAGTTCTCCGAGCTGCAGGGTCTTCAGGTTTTCAGGAAGGCTGTGGGAATTCCCCCGCAGGGGGTCTTCACAGCCTCCAGGTCTGTCCCCACCTGTCTGGCAGCTGACCTCTTGGGAATTTCAGGGAAGGCTATATGCACAACACCATGCGGAGGCATGCAGCAGCCTTGGACCCCCTCCAGCCTAACAGCTACTGGAGGGAGAATTAAAAACTTAGTGGGGAGTCCTTTTGCAAACAAAGCTACTTTTTGAAATGGAAATACTAACAATACATTGTATTGTGCAGCCCTTCAAAGAAGCTTTTAAAATGTATTCTGCATTGCCCTACCTGGTTTGGCTCAGTGGATAGAGCATCACCCTGTGGACTGAAGGGTCCCAGGTTTGATTCCAACTCAACCCCTAGTAGGAGGTGTGCAGGAGGCACATCAATAATTCTCTATCATCATTAATGTTTTTGTCTCTCTCCCTCTCCCTTCCTCTCTGAAATCAATAAAAAATATATATTTTAAAAAATGTATTATGGTGCTTGCTTTGGGATGAAACAGAGATTAGCATGGCCCCTGTGCAAGGATAACACGCAAATTCGTGAAGCATTCTGTATTTTTTTAAAAAATGTGTTATTTATACCCTGAGGAATGAATATAGTGCCATTCTACAGATGAGAAACTGAGGCCCAGAGTGCTCCGTCACTAACCAGTGCCTTTCAAGCCTGATTGGTACAATCAGAAACATCTGAGGAGCTGATAAACCATAGATTTCTATCTCCCTAACTCCATTCGCATTTGTACAAAAGCTCTCCAGGCTGTCCGGATGCTTTCCTTTAGTTGGGTTGTCTGCTGACCTCCCAGAGAGATGGGTCCTGGGAGGAACACTGGGTTGGCTCCCAGTCTATCAAAGGGCCTCTCTGTGCGTTGGGGATGGGTTAGGGGCTAGTGAGATGGCATGCACCTGTGGGGATGAGGACCACAGGTGAGAGTGATGAGCTCACAGCCAGACAATTCTGCTGGGCTCCTAGGTTTCACAATGAGACAGGAGAGTAAGAAGTTAGGAAAACTCCCTGGGAAATGGACAGAGGGAAACTGAGACAAGATAGTTAAACAAGGTCCAGCAATTAACAGCCTGCTAGTAAATCACAAGATCTTATCTTCCCTAACCAAGGACACTTAGGAGCGGATGGGTTATACCTCTCCTTCCCAACCAGGGAGTAAGTGGGTTAAATCACCCTGGTCAGAGAGAGAGAGAACAGAGACCTGGTTGATGCCCTTAGTGCCAGCCAAACTCCAGAGAATGAAGTCAGGGGGATCAATAACAAAAAAGCCCAGTTAGAGCCAGACAAATCCAAGATAAAAAGAAGGCAGTAAAACCAACCAGGGCCGGATCCCAAACTCCCCTATAGGCTCATTTTGACGTACCATCAGATGAAAGAACACACCTGGAAAACTGTCGAATATTCTGTTGAGACCCTCCCCTGAGATCTCCCCTAAAACTTCCACCTTTAGAAAACAGATAAAGACCCTCCAGACCGGTGGTGTGGTGTGCCCCTCTGCACGTCAGGACAGAGGTCTGAGGTCTGGTATGGAGAGCCCATCCTCCCTGAAAGGGGGCTGACCCCTTGCCTGTCAGGCAATGCATGTTTGCGGGGAACCTGAGGCTAAATCATGGTTTAACTAACTTTCAATGTTTTTTTTTTTATTTACAAACCCTTGTGTTGAAGGCTGACTTTCAATGGCTCACAGTGAGGCTGCTTCATATGAAACCTCAACCCAGAAGCAGGTTGGCCTTGTTTAACTATCTTGTAGATAACCTGCTTCTGGATCCGGGTTTCATAGGTAGCAGAGCAGCTCCCTCGCTGAGATCTACTGAAAGTCAGCCCTGGACACAGGGTTTGTAAATAAAATAACGTAAAAAACCCTCTGATCCAGTGCACACTCTCTCTCTCTTGAGCACTCTTGTGTGCCCCTCCCCTCACTTTTCCTCAGGAGTGCACTTTTGCTCTCTTTCTCCTAAACTCTACAAGTCCCCACGAGACTCTCAACCAGGGGAGCAGCAGCAGCAGCTTGTCCTGGGCTAACCCTCTGAACTTGTCTTTAAGGACTCCTTCGCCTCTGTAACTTCCTTTTTTTGGCATCCACAAAGCCCGGCACGGCTTACTGCTGTTACTGTGACTTCCGTCCCTGGGTCTAGGCAGCCCAGTCGAGGCTCACTCTGTTGCTGTGGTCTTGCCCCTTCTATCTTAAGCTCTTCCTTTGTTTCGCTGTCCCCAGCTTTCATAAACATACTCTTAAACAATCACCTGGACTTGCGTCGTGAAATTTTTCCTACACCAAGTCAAGAACCCACACATTCCAGATTGTGCTGGGACAGACCTAACTTGGTCCTGGTCCTTCTCTGGTGACAAGAAGTTATTTCCTCTGGGGACAGTGCAGGAGCAGTGGGAATCCCACAAAGGGTTGCCTTGATAAGCCACCATGTAAAGGGATGGGGGTTTTGAGAAGTAGGAGGATAGTCTTAGGATACCGACAGAACACCATTAACAGACACTAGGCTCTGTGGTGAAAGGCACAGAGGCCTACCAGCGCCCACTGCTTTCCACTTGTTTCCACTCACCCAGAGTGGTCGAGTGAGCTGTCTCAGCCACACTCCAGGCACCATCTCTTCTCACTAACTCACCCCACTGCCTCTCAGAAAGGAATCCCATCTGCCCCAGGGACAGCTTTCAACCAGGATCCCGCTGTCTTCCTTGGCTTCTGAACCCTTCTGAGCAAAGAAAGCAGAAGTAGCAGAAGGCTGGGGCAACATCCCTCTTCAGTTTGTACCAGAAGCCTAAGCACAATAGCTGAGTTGCCTGTGAGGGCCAGGAGTCAGCTGCTCTGAGGTCAGGCTCTTTGGCCACCAAGGATGATTAGGGTTCTAGGCTGTGGCCTGAAACAGCTTGTAGGAAATACAATATGTCTTTGAAGTTCCGTACTTTTATTACAAATAATGCAACTTTGCATTCTAGTTTTACATCCTGTCTATGTTAAATTTTAGTGGCAACTTTTAAAATTATTTATTATTTAAATTACTTAGTTTAATTTAGTAAAAGTTAAGTTTTACTTAACTTTAAAGTAAACATTTTTTACTGAAAAATTTTTAGCCCTGCCCAGCTGATATGGCTCCTTGGTTGAGTGTTGACCTAAGAACTAGGAGGTCACAGTTCGATTCCCACTCAGGGCACATGCCTGGGTTGCAGGCTCAATCCCCAGTGTGGAGTGTGCGGGAGGCAGCTGATCGATGATTTTATCTGATTGATGTTTCTATCTTTCTCTACCTCACCCTTCATCTCTGAAATCAATAAAAATATATCTATGTATATAAAAGCCTAAGCAACCAAATGACCACTCTGTGATGCATATTAACAAGCAGGGGACAGATGCTCAAGGCACAGGATTGGGCTCCCTCCTGTCTGCATCGGGCCTACAGGATCAGGCCAAAACCGCTCTCCAACATCCCCCGAGAGGCCCCACTGGTGCACGAGTGTGTGCACTGGGCCTCTAGTGAATATGTGTGTGTGTGTATGTGTGTATATATATATATATATATATATATATATATATATATATATATATATATAAAGAAACTTATTTAGCCAGCTGGGTAGCTGAGTTGTTTGTCATCCTGTACACCAGAAAAAGGTTGTGGGTTCAATCCCCAGTCAGGATGTGTAGGAGAGGCAGCCGATTGATGTTTCTCTTTCACATTAATGATTTTCTCTCTCTCAAGAAAAAAAAAATCACTAAAAATATATATCCTCAGGTGAAGATTTAAAAAAAAATTTAATAGAGAAAAAATATACTGCAGTTATCCTGTGCTGGGATTTTCATACTCCAGTTTTGAAAACCCAGATCTAGAGAGTCTCAAAGGCCTCTTCAACTTCCATAGGGATCATACCGAAGGAAAGAAAAATCATGAGTTTCATGGAGCTACTTTGCTAAAAATCCCAGGCCAGGACTGTAAGGGTGTGGACCATCCGGAGGAGGCCTGCCAGAGAAGGTAGAAGCAGACATTCGAGTTCCAGCCTTCCAGTAGGTGGTCTTGCCCTTTGAGGGTTTCCAATTGCCATGTCTCAAAGGGGAAGGTGGGGTCAGGGTGGCTTTGCTCATCAGGGGGGCGGGGAGGGGGAGCGGGAGAGACAAGGATGATCAGGAGCTACTCCAGCGGGGACAGCCTGAATCCAGGCCCACTGCCCACCTGGACAGCAAAATGAGGTCTATTTTTTGTTTGTTCTTCCAGAACAGAAAGACCAGGAGGGCTTTGTCCAGCCTCTGGACACCGCAAGGAGTGGAGGTGAGTGAGGCTGGATTAGAGTGTTAGCAGAGAGAGGAATCAGCCCTCTGACTTGCCAGAATTCTACATTCAGTGGAATAAACCTTACAGTCTTTGAATGTTAGAGCCTGTGGGTCCTGGGAGAGCACCCCCTACCCCCTGCACCTCTACTTTATGGACAGAAAACTTGCTGGAGGGCCAGGAGCCTTAGGAAGTGAGGTGCCCGTGATCTCTCACTCTCCTGGCAGTTACTTTCCCCAGGGACTTTCTTTTCCCAGACGTCCAGCTGTTTGTTTCCTTGCCCCTCTGCCAAGTCTCTAGCCTCACTCAGAAGTGGGTTTTTTGTTGTTGTTGTTGTTTTTAAAAAAATCTTCAGTGCCCGCAGTAGCCAAAGGCTTGGGAAACTCAGGTTTATGCAAAAAGCAGCCACCCAGGGTCTGCAAGCTCGGCCTTCTTCTGGAATTCCTTGCTGGCAGGTGATGGAAGCTGCCAGTTCCACCTGGCAGCTGCGCTCGCTGTCTCACAAAGATCTTTCATCTTTCTGGAGCTCTTTATGGTTTTAAAAACACTTCCATGTCCTTTAGTATTTTCATAACTCTGTCAATAAAAATAACTACTAACATTTGAGTAGTGTAGACCGGTCAGGCCCCATCAGTGTCATTTTGCAAGAAAACCGAGGCTCAGCAGTGGCCACAGGCACACCAAAAGGTTTCCGGTTGGATCTTGGGGCAAGTACCGGAGGCAACCAATCGATGTCTGTCTATCTGTCTGTCTGTCCCTCTCTCTCTTAAAAAAACATATCCTGGGGTGAGGATTAGAAAGAAAAGAAAACTGAGGCTCAGAAAGGAGCAGGGGCTTGCCAGTCAGCAGGCTGCAGCCATGACTCTGGATCTAGGCTCATTTCCTTGATCCCAAGTTACACTCTTAGCCGTCAGCCTGTGTGGGGGACGAAGGGGGCCAGTGCATGCTGGGGAGCGGTGGTGTAGAAGAGGAAGAGTGAGCATCTGGAGTTGTTGACAAAACACTTTCTCTTCTGGGTTGGCCCCTGTTTTATCTCATCAGGTTCTCCCCCTCTCCCCCCCGCCCCCCGCTCGCCGAATTAAGCAGCCCCTTCCCCCCTTCCTCTCAAGGGGTTTGCCTTTAGCTAGACACCCACCTGCCCAAAGTGACAGTGGTCCTGCCACCACATCCCTGCAAGTAACCCTCCCCCAGGACCTCTCCTCGTCCCGGTGGCCACAGGCAGACTCGGCGCAGGCCTCTAGGAGCCACTGTGTGCGTTTTTGTGCAGATGTAAACAACAAACGCAGAGAGAAACAAAAATGCGAAGTTTCTGGAGTCTGCTCTGGGGAGAGGTGCGCACAAGAGCTTCCCCGACTTCCCCGAGGTCTGCAGTCGGGCCAGCCGGGGTGGGGGAAGGGAAGGCCCCCTGCCCGCTCCCCTGCCCTTCCCCCCCCCCCCGCTGGGAGGGGCGCCCGTGGGGAGCCCGGCCTCGGAGGTGACAGATGCTGAGCGGCTGACTTGGGGGTGGGTCTCCGCGGACCCCCTACGGGGGTTGGCGGGGGTGGGGAGCTGGGACGTGACTTGGAGAACGTCCGTCGGGGGGATGGGAGGAGGCTGGAGGGGCCGTGGAACTGGGGAGCAGGGCGGGACTTCCCCGGCCCCGCCCCCGGGGAGACTCCGCCCACTGTCGGCGAAGGAGGCGCCGGCGCCCAGATGCTGAGCTCAGCGCTTTGGACCCGGGGCTGCGGGTGGGGGCAGGGCCCAGGGGCCGGCGCCCTTCGGGTGAGCACGGAGAAGGGGGGAGGCGGAGGGAGGGAGAGGCTGAGGCGCTCTCACAGCCCGAGGCTGTCACTGTCCGGGACCTGGTCTCCTGTAGGGGCGGGGGGAGGCCTCTTGGGTGCACGGGAGCCTTACAGGGGTGGGCTGGGGAGTGCCAGTGAGTCGCCACTCTAAAGAGACCTCACGTCAGAGAGGCCAGGCCGTTGTGCCCTCCGACCCCAGGATTTGTTGGGTGGAGCGAGTGCAGGGAGTACTGCCCACCCCTGAATGGCTGCCTGCCAGAACTGCCCAGGCACCTCCAGCGAGGGCAGGCGGGGACCTCAAAAAGATGCAGGGAAGGAAGGTCAGCTTGAGAGGAGATGGAAGAAAACCCTTTGTACCCACCTGGCACAAATGGTTGCTCAGGACGAATGGGTGGGTGGCTATTTTTGAGTTGGCCTACATACCTATTTGCCTCTTTATCTTTTTAATATCACACATGGTTATTACGGGAGCTTTTCTTTAGCACTTGGTGCAGCTGCTGTTTTGCTGAGGGCTGCACAAGGAGGCGTGTTGCCTCATTCTCCCAGGAAGTTTTAAGAGTCTCCGGCCCTGGAAAGCAGGACATCACTAGGCCAGCAGAAGCTTCACCAGAGAACAGGATCCTAGCCCTGATGCACCAACTCCAGAGCTGGCCAGCCCTGGAGGCAAGCACAGCCATCCAGCCTTGATAACACTGTCCCTGGGTTTTGCTGGGCCTCCTTGCTTGCAAAAGCTGACCTTGTGGTCCTGCAGCGCCACACTCACTGGCAGGCTTTCTTTTACAGATGGGCAAAGTGAGACAGAGACGAGTTATGGACAGAACTGGTTTGGGATTTACTGCTCTGATTAAGTAGAAACAAGGAGAGTCTGGAACTTCCTATTAATTGTACCTAGTGTAGCCTCTCTAGGACTTCTATGAACCTTTTAATAGCTCCCAATTGCCTTTCATACAGATCTGGCTCCTTATTTTGGCCCACTAAGACTCCAGGGCAGACCCTTGCCTATCTCTAGAGTCATTTCCCTTCCACAGCACAGGAGGGGGAAAATCGCATATGGTTCTAATTACCTCTGAAACGCTCTTAAATTTTCCATAAAGTACAGTGTACATAGCTTTGTGTATACAACTTTGCAGAGTAATATGTATGTAGATGTGCAAAATATATACAGCCATATACAGTGGATCATAAAGAGGACATCAACAAAGTATAAGCATATAATTTACAGTATTTTTAATCACCTAAGAGAGAAACAGACACACAGACCCAGAAGTAAGACCGTAGAGGTAACAGCAGATTTCTGTCTTCTCCCATCTGGTGCCCTCTCTGGGGCATGAAATCCTTGGCCCCGGTGAAGAGAACGGGGGCGGCTTGTGCTACTCAAACGGCTCTTTTTTGCGTGGCTGTTTTTTCAACACTGGTGTGACTGACTGACCCAGGTCCCCGCGGTGCCTGTGGGATGCCTTCCTCTATCGTCTGAAGAATCTTTTCTTGCCACTTGCCCCCATCTTCACGGCGATCACTTTCCTCAGATGCCCTTCTAGCTCTGATTCACTCTCCATGCTTGTCTGAAGCTCAGAGCCCTCCAGGAGCCCTCTTGCGACACACTTAGGAAGCTCCATGTTCCCCTGCCAGGGAGTCCAGGGCAGGGAGTCCAGCCCAGACTTGCTTGGCTTTGAAGCCAGTGCTCAGTTCACATAACCATGAGGAGTTGCTCTCTTCCCTCTTGACATTGTATATTGAAATGATCCTCTTCTGGGTCTCATGCCTCCTCAGGCTGTAGACTCCTTCAGGAATCACACGTTTTAAATCGTTTAAGTACCTACTACTACCACCACCACAACAACTCCCCCCAACACCCACACACTCACACACACCTTCTCTATGTTCGTACATATGGTGTATGCTCCACAAATATTTGGCCCAGAATTGAATGGAATTAGAGCCCACATGTGAATCAAGGTTAGTGTAAAATCGGCAAGAAGTAAGTCTCCCTGACCTTCCCAGGCAGTGGGGAACTCTGCTTCCCTTGAACTCTCATAGCATTTATTATTGTCACAGAAAGTTAAAACTGGGAAGGGGTTTTCCCTTGTCAGATGAGATGACTACAGGGGAAGTGTCCGGGGTGGGCTGGAATGGGAACCAGACCCCCTGGTCTGCTGGCTTGCACTGGCCTTCTCCATTGCACCTCATCGCCTCTTCATAGAGGCCTTCCCTGGTGGCCCCAGCCCTCCTCTGTCAGTTCCTTTCAAAGCACTTATCCCATATGTAATCATACTTGTGCTTATCTGTGTGGATGCCCAGTGTCTGCCTTTCCCACTGACTGTAAGATCCAGGAGGCCAAGGTCTGTATCTGTTTCATACTTGGAGCTCCAGTCAGTGCCCTGCACCAAGTCAGGATCACGGAGTTCCCAATAAACATATGTGAAAACCAAGCATGAGAATTCATGTGGCCTGAGAACCTCCTTACATTTCCCTAGCGCAGCGCTGAGGTTGGCTCACAAGTTGGAGAGTTGACATGTCTAGAGTGCTCTTTGCCAGTAGCTCCTAGGCAAACACCCTGTCTTGAGGAGCTTAAGATGTAGGAGGGGAGATAAAACACCCAGTGAACAATCCTAACACAAGGAAGGTGGCAGAGCTGGGTGCTAGCTTTGAGCAGTGGTGTGGAGGGCAGACTGGAGGTTTGAGACCTGAGGCTGGGAACCAAGTAACTGGTGATTGCAAAAACTGAAAGCCACCTAGGCGTCTATGCCAGGAGAATAGTGAAGCACATTCCAAATCCTGGAATATTATGTGGGTGTGAAAAAGAGTGAGGTAGATTTTGGAAAGATATCCATGATACATTGTCAGGTGAAAACAACAAGTTGCAGAATAATGTGTATGCTAGAGTCTCATTCTGAAGAAAAAGCAGAGGACACACCCCTGCAGACACATACTTAGTGTGCAGAGAAAACATCAGGAGGCTACTGGAAACTGTTTACAGAGGTTTTCTCTGAGGGATGGAGGGAGGGGAGCTTTCACTTTTTCATTTTCACCTTCTGCACTGTTGGATTTTCACCATGAGCTCATACTGCTTTCACAAGAGTTTGTGTTTTTGTTACTGCAGGACTGGGAGATGGATGAAGAGGTGGGTGGGGCCGGAGAGGTGGAGACCCAGTGAGAAATGCTGCAGCATGAGGGGCCTGGAAAGATGGAGGAAGGGTCTCCGAAGGCCCTGTGGTTCCAAATGTGGAAAAGTAGAGACTGTTGTGGAGACAGGGGCACCGAGTGGAGATGGGATGTGGGAGCGTAGTGCCGTGTAGGACGACTCATTCAAGGTGACTGACCACAGGGCTGGTGACCCTGGGCAAGAGGCTAGAAACCCAAGACCAGGGACCCTGACTCATAGGAACAAAGGCAAAGAAAGGGATAAGGGGGACCTTTAGGACCCTACGGATGCCTTGGCTCATTCTCCATCCTTTGAGTACAGAGAGTTCTGGCTGCAGCTTGGAAACAAACGAAGCAAGGAGGGGCCAAAGCCTAAGCCAGCAGAGGAGGTCTGCCTTCCCCTGGCCGGGAGTGCCTGCCTGGGTCTCTGCTCCTCCTGCTTGCTCTTCTGGGCTCCCAGCCAGGCCTCGGGTGAAAGACCAGGGCTTTTGGCCGCTTCTGGAGGCGAAGCCCCTTCCCAGGACCAGGAGCAAAAGAAGTCAGAACAATGCTGTTCATGGAGAGATTGGGGGAGAGGGAGCTGAGTAGGGGCAGGAGAAGTTTCTTGGCTCAGATGAGCCAGTAAAAGACCGGAGAAGGTCAAAGATGAGGAATGTTCTGTGATTTCTAGACAGCAGCTCATTTATCTCGTAAACACTTGCTCTGAGCCCGAGTCCAGTGGTAATACTGCCCCCATGCAAGCTGGATAAAGAACCCACTTTGAAGAGACTGTGCTTGAAGTCTTGTCTCCACGTCTCTTCACAAAAGCCCCGCTGAAAGGACGGAGGAGAACATCTGCCTTGTGCTGCTGAGGGCACTTTCACAGGTGTCTGTTTTGTCTGCACTACAGCCTTCTCAAAGGAGGTATTCTTGTACAAGGCAGGAAACTGAGGCTGGGGGGGATGGTGCCTTGCCCATGACCACATGGTTAGGAAGTGTTAAAGCTGGGATTCGAACCTGGGTGTGCCCGTGTCCCACTTATAATTTGTTTGCTTGGAGCTCAGAACACATTTTCCCATCAAAATAATGCTGTAAGTGGTGGTTTGGTTGCCATAATGGCCTCGCTCACCCAGAGTATAGCCAGAATTAATTCTACGTTTCAGTGTGGTTGTGGGTGAATCAGGCTTTTGCGGGCTAGCCTAGAAACCCACAGGAGAGGGAAAATGCCTTTGAGGGTGTGGCCAAGCTGGGAACTGTTGCCCTTACTGTGGTACCTGATGCAGGGCAAGCAGGGAATGTGGTGGCTCAGGGAACACGTGTCCTTCCCCAGCCCTGGAGAGTCCTAGGTGTTCACAGGAGTGAGGAAGAGCATCAGCAGGTTTGGGGTTTATAAGGCAGGGAGCGCGGCATGAGAATGTGCACTAATTTCCAGGCTCTGCACATTTTAGTCCTTCCTTTTTCTTCCTTGCGCTGCTCCTCAGCTCTTAGACTTCTTCCTGTAGGATGGAGCACTCCAGGCAAGATCTAGGTTCATCTTCCCCACGGACTCTGATGTCTGTGTATGAAGTGGCTGGTGATAATCACTGCATAGGAAAAGGAATGACTATAGGAGCTCAAAGCAAAGGTCTGGAAAGCTTTTAGAGTGACTTCAGGGAGAGCATTCATTCGTTCATGCACTCATTTATTCAACAGACACTTGTGGGTGTGCTGGGCACTATGCTCCTTCCTTGTTGGCACTGCTTTTGCCAGAAGAATCCTGGGCAGGACTGACTGTGGGCCTTAGACCCAGAATCTTAGCATTGGAAAGAACAGAAGGAAACTGCCGTCATTCACCGGTTCAGGAAGGTCTGAGTATCGGGCTAAACACGGAGAATACGTAAGTATGAAACATGATGTCTAGAGAGAGGAGGAAGGTGCTTTGCACAGTTTCTTAGTCCAGGGTCCCAGTGACTGGACCAGTACCAGCTCTTTCTGGCCATACCAATGGCCTTCCTCCTTCCGGCCTCAAGATGGGTCCCCGTTATTTTTTAGGATTCCTCTGTTTTCCCCAGGAATGGAGTCTGGGGCTGGGAGGAGGCCACAGAGAAGTAATAAGATTACTTTCTCACTGATAGTAACAGTGGCTGGGCTCTCCCCTGGAGTGAGAACTGGATTTCCTGTTCTCATTCTTTCAATGAGCCACCTGCTCGCTCAATTCCAGGTCTTCATGAGCATCATTCATTCTGCATGTACCTCTGTTTCCCACCCTCCTTCACCTGGCTAATTCCCATTGGGCCACGGCTTGAAGGGCTCTTCCTCAGTAACTTTGCTCCCCCGTAGCACTCCATGCTCATTCATAGCACCTTGGACTTCCTGGAGGATCACCATGGACCTTGGGATTGCTCTTGCTTATTTTTAAAAAAATATATTTTATTCATTTTTTACAGAGAGCAAGGGAGACGGATAGAGAGTCAGAAACTTCCATGCGAGAGAAACATCAATCAGCAGCCTCCTGCACACTCCCCACTGGGGATGTGCCCATAACCAAAGTACATGCCCTTGACCAGAATCGAACCTGGGACCCCTGAGTCCGTAGGCTGATGCTCTATCCACTGAGCCAAACCGATTAGGTCTTGCTTATTTTTTAAAAAAATATTTTTATTTATTCAGCTGCCTCCTGCACGCTCCCTACTGGGGATTGAGCCCGCAACCCAGGCATGTGCCCTTGGCCAGAATGGAACCTGGGACCTTTCAGTTCGCAGTCCGACGCTTTATCCACTGAGCCATACTGGCTAGGTTGCTCTTGTTTATTGAATGCCTTTCTACTGGACCATGATCTCTAGAAGGGCAGTCACCAAGACTGCCTTTCCTTTGTGTACTTGTTTTTAGCAATTGTGTGCCCATTATCTCAGGCAATGCTTAGTATACAGAAGATGTTCAGTGTGCAGTTGTTGAATAACCTGTGATCCATAGCTAAAGGAGTGACTTTGATTCAGGTTATCCAACAACTGTGTATCAAGGGCCGGCATACACACAGGATATAAAGATAACTTGGAAAAAGAGGTTTACAATCTAGTAGAGAAAATTTAAAAACTGCAAAAATCTCTTCTAATCAGAGAGCCTCCATTACCTACTAGTCCTCTCTCCCTCACTGGTAGCTCATTGATTCTTGGCTACTTGAGCTGGGGCCTAGCATATACCTGAGTCCTGGGACCCTCTACAGGCACAGAAGAACCTGGGACCTGCTGTGCTGCACAAAGGCTCCTGGGGGCAGTTCCAGGGAGCTTATGCATAGGACAGACATGGCTGCCAGGACCTGCCAGATTCTAGACAGGGCAGAGTTCAGGCCATGGCTTCTCTGGACAGTTCTGCAGCACATGCCTGCGCTTCGAGCTGTTTTGGAGAATTCACTAAGAATTCTCAAATTCATCTGCGGAGAAACTTGGAAGGCAAAGGCTTACATTCATTTCAAGGATTTGAAGTGATACCTCAAAATCAGTTGTCCCTAGAGTGTCAGGAGACCTGGGTCCCAAAACCTTGATACTGACCTTGGCTGTTCCTCCCAATAGCCAGAGCTTCTGTTTTGTCATCTGCAGGATGTTTTGTCAGGGTGGACATGAGATGCTACTGTGTGACAGTGCCAAGCACAATGAGGATGCTTCAGAAAGGAGGATGAATCAGAAGGTAACTGCTCACAGTCTGGTCACTGGAGGCTTCACTCAGTAGGGAGGACACATAGGAATGGCCTCCTGGAGTCCTACAGTGGACTTCATGCAGTGCAGGCAGCTAAGGCTGAGGGCGGGAGAGAGGCAGCACTAGGACCCAGGGGCGGCGTCTGGAGCCGGCTCCGCTGGGTAAGTTCCCAGCCAGAACACAATGTTCTCAGTGTACCCACAGGAAACCCTAAAGAGGAGAACTGCACATGGCCCTCTGCTGGGTGTGTTCTGGTCCCAGCCTTTTATTCTTTTTCCTAACCTCAGTCCCCACTTTCACATCCTGTAACCTGCAGAGCTGCCCGTCCCACCCCGCTGGGCTGGTCCCAGGCCCTGGGAGAGCAATCAATGCAGGAAGCCCAAGGCCTCACTGACCTTAACCATTTTCAAATAAGACCGTTTGCCTCTAACCTTGGCTTCCTGAATCGACCCTTTGTGATGGAAAGTTTTCACAGTACAGAAGGCAGACTCAGGGGACAAAGCTGAGCTGCTGGCTGAGGCCAGGGTCTTGGCTCAGAGAAGGGAAACAGCTGATGCCGCTGAACCATCTCCTCCCTTCCTCTCTGAAGGCCAGACCCCACCTGGGACCGGGCGAGGACCTGCACTGCTGCTGCATAAATCAGAGGGAACTGCGAGCTGCCTGGGCAACTAGGGCCAAGTTTGGTGCAGAACATCCTATGATGTGGTTACGAGTTTTTATTTCCACGAATGCTAGAATACGTTGTCCCACCAAGCTATTTTTATTGAATGAATTTTTTTTAATTTTTTTTTTTTAAAAAAGCAAACCTCTGCAAAACCAACAGCCCTCTATTACAGGGAAGGACAAGGTGAACTTTTCACTTCCTTCCCCCCAGCCTATCAATTCATCTGTGGTTTGGTGTCACCCACACTTCTGTGCTATATTCAATCTCAATTTTTGCCTCCTTGTTTTTGAAGCAGCAAGAGCCAGGCTCTTAAACCCGTGTTGCTCTACAAGTTGCATGAGGCTTTCAAAACAACCTCTTAGTGAGTTCTCAAAACAGATTGCAAAATGGAGACCCACCAGCCTTCTGGGCAGGTATGGGAGCCAGATGCCAGCTTCTAGGCAGAGGTGGGCGGGAGAGAGTGAGCAGTGGCGAGAGCATGCGAGAAGCCAGCGCCACCCAGCCATGTTCTGGCTAACTGCTCTGCTGGAGGGCTGCAAGGAAGGAGCCCAGTTCTGGGTGACACACTACGTATCTGCCTCCTTAATGAGGGGCCTGAGCATCGAAAAGAAACCTCAGTGCTTCTATTAAGCTCCATTAATAGGGTTCCTGCCACTCTGACATTTTAGAGTCTTTTTCCAAATATTGTTTTGTAAGAGTTTTATGGTGTCCTCATCCAGGCCATAAAAAGATTCTGTGGGTGCCTCCCAGACTTGTCCAGGCTCAGGGATTCCCTTCTTGGAGAAGGGCCTATAAAAGCAGCAATGCTGCTACTCCTGGGGAAGTCCACTCAAGGCTTGGGGTCCCAAAGGACCTGGATTCTAGTCTTAGTTTTTTCAACTTGCTGTATGATCCTGTGCAAGTCACTTTCTCACTCGAGGCTCTGATATCCTCATTAATCAAAGGAGAAAGTTTGGTAGACATCACTGTTGTAAGTGGAGTTGTGTCTCTTCCCAAAATTCATATGTTGAAGTACTAACTACATCTGCTACCTTAGAATGTGACCTTATTTGGAGATAGATTTGGACAGAGGTAATCCTATATAATAAAGAGTTTTATATAATAAAGAGGTAATATGCAAATTGACCCTCATGTCCTCATAGCACAAGATGGCTGCCCCCACGTTGTCACAAGATGGCCAGCAGGGGAAAGTAGGGGGCAATTGGGCCGGCAGGGAGGGCAGTTGGGGGCAATCAGGCTGGCAGGCAGAAGTGGTTAGGGGCAATCAGGCAGGCAGTCAGGTGAGTGGTCAGGAGCCAGCAGTCCTGGATTGTGAGGAATGTCCGACTGCCGATTTAGGCCTGATCTAAACTGACATTTGGACATCCCCTGAAGGGTCTCATATTGGAGAGGGTGCAGGCTGGGATGAGGGACACCTCTCCCCTCCAGTGCATGAATTTTGTGCAATGGGCTTCTAGTCACATTATAATGAGCTCAGTAGAGTGAGCCCTAATCCAATATGATGGTGTCCTTATAAAACGGGAAAATTTGGATATAGAGACATGCCTAGAGAAGAAATGATGTCAAGAGACGTTGGGAGACGATGGTCATCTATAGGCCAGGGAGAGAGGCCTGGAACAGATCCCTTTCCTTGGCTTCCAGAAGGAACCAATCATGTCAACAACTTGATCTTGAACTTTCAGCTTCTAGAACTGTGAGACAATTACGTTTCTGTTGTTTAAGCCACTTAAGCCGTGGTACTTGCTATGGCAGCTCCAGGAGGCTGTTACAGCAGCCTTAGCCCAAACTAGTGCAGTTGCTAAGGCACCTCAGCTCTTGGGCTACAGGATTCTTTCCTGCCATCTTGGTGGCTTCCTCTGTCCCACATGGTCTTTCTCTTACCCTCTTCCATTGAGTAAATGACATCATGTGTGAAAAGTGCTGAGCTCAATGCCCCACATATAGTAACTCTTCACTGTCCATTAACCATTACAAACATTATTAGGGTTCTCAGTGTCTAGACCCAACCTGGACCTACCCTGAGACCCTCTGTGCCAAAATGAAGGTGTGGTTCTAAGCCCAGGCCCTCGAGATCAGTCAGGCCTTCATTATCGTAGCCTTCCCTCCCCAACCTCTTCCTCCCCCCTCCCCCCTCCCCCCTGCAGCATTTAAATCTGAGAGTATTAACTCGGCACCTTCCAGGAGCCTAACTCTTTTTAATGGAAAGCTTAATGGCCACAGAGCCAGTAGGACTCAAAGGCTGCAAAGACTCAGAATGGGAGATTATTTCTCTGTCCTTGGACTTGATGATCCCCAGGGTCATGCAGAGCTGCAGAACTCTAAGGCTAAGCCTCTGCTTTCCTGTTTGCCTAATGAGGACACCTCTAGGCTGGCGCGTACTGTATAAGGCTTAACTACAGGTGGGGTCAGGGTTTGTGCTTCTGGACAGCAAAACGCTGCCTTCCTCCTTAGTCCTCCATCCCCCTGCTTCTTTTGAATGAATACTCCTCTGTACTGAGAGATGGCATGGGGACCATGTCCTGCTTTCTTCCTGACTCCCTGAGTCCACAGGTCTCTGAAGGTCAGAGTGTCTAGTACTCCAGCTGCAGTCTTGGGCTGGTCAGGAGAGTCTAAATTCCCTTTGCATTATCAGGAGTGCTTTCGCTTTCAAAAAACATTCTGGCCTTGAGTTTGTGGAAGCGGGATCACAGAATGAATCTTGAGTCTTCTCTGGGCGATGACACTTGTCCAGGACAGCAAAGTGCTAGGTTATCCTCCAGGCAGGGCCTGTTTGTTTGAGAGCTGATAGCCCTGACTTCACAGGCTATACCAGATTGACTATATTTTGGAGACTCTGCAGAAAGTTAAGTGGGTAGAGTCTGACTTGAACAGCCCCAAAACATGACCTTTGATTTGCTAAACAAATGAAGTGCCCGGGCTTGTGTGGTTTATCCTGAAATATATGCCTGGAGATTTCTGAGAATAAGGAGGGGAGAGAGGGCGTGGGAGTCTACTTCAGGCTTTCAGGGCCAGGGAAAGGAGGAGGAGACCGTTTGGAGGGGAAAACATCTCCCCACAATGTCTGTATACTTTACATTTGATCATTCTAGGCTGCCTCTTACTCTGTTTTTTGGCTCAGAGCCCAGAAGCGAGGATCCTTCATAATCCTGTTTGAACTTAGGACATCTGCCTTTCCCTCCAAGTAAGTAAATAAATATGAATCTGTAAACACTTAGTTTCTAGTCAGAGCAAAAATACTCTTCACCACTCAGGGGCTTGCGAAGATCACATCTGCTGCATTTACCAGTTTAGGGGCCTAACCCTTCCAGGCCTGAGGAGCCTGCTTTCGAAGTTACTTACTGTGAAAGTCGGGATTCTTGGCTTCTCTCTTAGGTGCCCCTTGGCTGTGCCACACAAATGCTCTTTTGATAGAAAGTGGAGCACAGTGAATGAGGCTCCGAACAATCAGGTTCTTGCTTCCTTCTCCTGAGACAGATCACCACTCCCCTGTTTACACACTTTGTTCCAGCCACACCAAACGACTGGGAGTTCCACAAATGCAGCCCTGCCTTTGCACATGCTGTTCCCTGCACTTGGAGTGCTGATCTGGCTTATTCCCCTCTTTGCTCAGCTGATCCCCAGGCACCCTCAGGCACAGGCTCCCCTTGTCTAGGAAAATTTCCCTGTCATCCCTCTATATTTCCACCTCTAAGCCCTGTTGGCTTCTACAGCAGCTTGTACAGACCAGAGTCATGGGTTGTGGCGCTGTATATATTCCTCCTGTCTGTTTACTTGTCTTCTTTTTCCTTATGAGCTCCCCAACCTGAGACCTATTGAACCCTAGGAATGAGGCCAGGGAGTCTGTATTTTTATTAAGCTTGATTCTGAGGCACAGCCAGGTTTGGGAAGCATTGCGCTGGCGTTGTATTTCTGATTCCCTACAGATTACTAGACATTAATAGACCCTGAGTAAACGTCTGACCCTTCTAGTTTCTCTCCTAGTCTCTTCTTGTTTCACTTCTGTCCCTTGCTAGCCCTAGACCAACAATTTGCTTATCCTCTTGCCCTTACCATGCAAAACTGTAACCACCAACTGCTCTTTTTTTTCCATGCCTGCTGCCATGCTGCTAGGAGCTGCCGGTATACTTCCCCAAAGATTGGTGCCCTTTCAGGCTCAGGGACTGTAACCGCAACTAGCCCCTGAATGTGGTTGTCAATTAATCATCTGATCCTGGTCAGCTCTGTTCCATTCTTCAGAGACTATTCCCAACCTCAGTGTTCACAGACAGTAGACCAACTTGCTTTCTCCTTTACAGAGAAAATAGAAGCCACCAATGGGAACTCCTTCAACTTCCTGCCACCTCACCTCCACATTTACCCACATTGGCACTACCCTTTTCGCTCTTCCTTCCTCTAAGAGTAATCAGTCCTACTGGGCTCTGGATCCCATTCCCTCCCACTTCTTTAGGGCCCTTACATCCTCAATTGTCCTCTTTTTCTCTTTGATCTTTCCCATCATAAAGAAAAAACAAATGTCTTGATTGGGTGTCCTCCTTTAACTGCCATCCTCTCATTTTTGCCTCTCCTTCCCATTGAATTTCGTTAAAATGTTGCCTAGATTTGGCCTCACATTTCACCTTCCACTCAGCTTCCCACCCCCGGCAGTCTGGCTTTGCCGCCACCACACCTCCTATGACAGCTACTCTTGAGACAAGGTCACCGACAATTTCCTTGGTAAAATCCAAAGACCTTCTCCATCCCTATTTCATTTACTTGCCTGGCTACCCAGATACTGCTGTCTGCAGCCTCCTTCCCACAATCTCTCTTTTTTTAAAAAAAAATATTTTATTGATTTTTTACAGAGAGGATGGGAGAGGGATAGAGAGTTAGAAACATCGATGAGAGAGAAACATCGATCAGCCGCCTCCTGCACACCTGCTATTGGGGATGTGCCTGCAACCAAGGTACATGCCCTTGACCGGAATTGAACTTGGGACCTTTCAGTCTGCAGGCCGACACTCTATCCACTGAGCCAAACCAGTTAGGGCACAATCTCTTTCTTCTTGGTTTCCCTGATGCCAGCTTTCTCCTGCCAGTTGCTTTCCTAGGCGGCGCCTCCTCCTCTGCTTGTCTCTTGCATGTCAGGGTTCCTCAGCGATTCGATTCTGCTTGGTCCAATTATCTCCTCACTCTATGGGCGCTCACCCTGGACAGCTCCATTCATGTTACCTTTGATTTAACAAACATCTCCAGGCTGCTGAGTCCCAAACCTAACTGTAGCTCAGCTCACTCTCCTGAGCTATAGACATAGTCACTTGCCTACTGGACATCTCCTTGAGCCCATCCTCTTCCTGTACCTGGTTTTCCTCCTGGAGTTCTCCAAATGTGGCCAGTCATCAGGTCCTGTATATGATGCTTCTTGACTTTCAAATCAAATCCATCCTTTGCCTCCACATCATTGATGCAGATTGCAGTTATCTTTCACCTGGACTTGCACAACAGCTTCCTAAAGGATCTGGATCTTATTGCCACTCATTTGTCATCATCCCCCCCGCTCCCCCAGCTAAAATTTCTGAAGTAAAACTGGATGTTGTCATTCCCTTACTTCACAATCATGCAATGGTTTCCCATTGTTCTCTGGTTGAAGTTCAGATTCCTCAGCAAGTCCATGAGGTCCAATCCTGTCTCATCTTTGCCTCTATTGTCTATGAACCAGCCATGACAAAGCTCCTGCAGCTCCATGAAAGCACAATGCCCTTTCTCACCCTTGGACCTTTGCATGGTTTCTTCCTTCCACCTAGAAAGTCCTTCCTTCTCACCTTACTTGTTCTTCGGGTCTCGGCCTAAACATTATCCAGCTAAGGAAGCCTTTTCTGGCTCAGTGGAAGTCACAGTTTCTGACTTTGTAGGTCTCATGCTTTCTCCAATCAGACAGTTTTTACACTTAAAATTACTCTTTTGTTTCCCTTAATATATTTATAAACTCGAGGTTGGTGACTGTGTCTTGTTTGATAGTGTATCCTCAGTATCTAGCAGATGCTAGACACATAGTAAGTGCTCAATATTTGTCTGTTGAATGTATAAGACTTGGAAAGGATCATCGCGTTTTGTTGCCGGTAGTAAACTATATGTTGTTTTATTACTTGCCCTAAAAAGCTTATTTTATAAAAATGAAATGAGCTGCCAGGAAAACGACCGACTGGAGTAATGAATGTATCTTGAAAGGTGGGGAAGAGCTCGTGGATGCAGACGTGTGGCATTACCCCTGGGCACGTGTGCAGGGCCAGGAGGAGGGCAGGAACCCACCAACTCTACTGGTCTTGGATCCTCATGAGGATGGGATCGTGTGAGACATGGCTGCTTTGGCGCAGTTTTCATTTTTTCCACAGCTTCCACCTGTCAGGGTAGCACTACAGAGACGTCTGGGTTATAGTTTTGGCCCTGCCCACTACTAATCTCAATTACCTTAGGCATTAGTCCACTATGGATGTTGCTCTGCAGATAACACAGCTTCTAAAACAGGGAAATTCACATCAAATTCATTCACTCAGTAAATACCTATAACACACTTACTGTGTGCCAGGTGGTGCTCTGGGTGCTGAGTGAATGAAGGTGAATGAGACAAATTCTTGGCATTGTGTTTATAAACCGGGGGTGAACTATATGGCCCCTAAGGTCTCTTCCTGCTCTAAAATTCTGTCTCCCACTTTGACCAGTTGCAAATAAACAAGGCAGACTAGTGGCAAAGCACTGTGCTCCGGATGCCTTCACGATCTCTCTCGGTGCCATCTCCACTCCAAACTCAGCTCAGGTATCTTTGTACTCTGCCTGCAACTTGAGATTTAACTCTCCAAGGGACCTGCTATTTAAGCTTTTCCCTTTTTGTGGAAAGGCTTTGTCTTGATTGGACCAAGGAGACCTGGCAAGACGTTTTAGGTAAAGTTAGGTGCTTTGGCAAAAGCACAGGGAGAGGCAGAGCAGCCTCACCCTCCATGTGCAGTATCTTTTAAGTTTGCCTGAAAGGGCACCAGGTTATTGGACAGGTTTCTCCCTTTTCTCTGGATGCTAGGCATCCCCTGGTCCTATCTCCTTTCTTCTACCTCTGACTTGGCCTTAGGTCCACAGTTTCTACCACTTCAGTATCTGGTGTTTCAGTCAGGAAGAAGGACTCTCAATGGTGTGGGAGAAGGAAGGTCATAGGCTGCAAGTAACTGGACAAAGCACAGAGGTCCTTGGGTCAGGAACATGACTTAGAGTTCAGACCACTGTCATTCCAGGTGAGCTGTCAGGTATGGGATGGCACTCTGAAGTCACACACTTATGTGTATCAGTGCAAAAGGACTTTAATACTGATCCTGGATAATTATGAAGCCAAAAAGTAAAATTTGTTTGACTATGTAAAAGGTCTACTATTTACGTCTCATTACTATAAGTTATATGTAATTGTAGATCAGATTGACATGAATAATTCTTTATTAACAGAAAATATTGCCTTCAAATTTCCTAGTATGTGATGAACTAGCAGGTATGGAGAAAAATATTTGAAAGACCCTCCTTGCTTAATTATAATGTTGGTACCTTACCATCTCTGTGCCTGTTTCAACTGTAAAATGACGACTGTCTCATTTCCCTCACACGGTTTATGTGAACTGACACTGCGTGGGAATGCTTGGGAAACTGCAAAGTGCCTATGCACAGAGGTACCGTTACCATCAGCGTTCTTAGCGTGGCTGCCTGTGCAGTCCTGGCCATAGCTGCCATCTGTCCTCTTGCCCTCCCCCTTGCTCACTTGCGAGTAGGTGTCCCTCAAGGCACAACTACATCTTCACCGCACTAAATCTTAACAGGTTATGCAGGCACAAACGCAAGCTAATTCCTATCAGTTTTTAAGGAAAAGGCTGTTCCTTCGTTGTGCTTGAGACCTCTTATCACCAAGTACTGGACAAAGGCTTCTTTCCTCCTGGTAGTCAATTCATTTTACCAGTAAAAAAGCGTTAGGCCTTTTCTTTGTATAAGGCAGTGGAATGGGCTCAGTGGGATGCAGCATCGTGCATCAAAAATAATCTCAGCTTTGGGGTCTGGCAGACTCTGAGTTCAAATCCGATGTTGGCCATTTACTTAGCTATGCAGCCTTGGCAACTAATGCTCCCTCTGAGCTTCAAGTTCCTCTTCTGTGTCGGGATATTTCATATCTTGCAGTGTCACTGAAAGGATTATAATTAATGCCTGCGAGTGACTGGCACATAATGAGTGCAGAGATGACAGATGAGCAGCAAGGTCTGTCTCTAGGGCCAAAGCATGGTAATTGGAGTTGTGGATGATGAAACATAATAACCAACTGAAAGGCACAGAGAGGGAGGGGCCACTGAAAAACACAGTGAGGGTCTCTTTCCTGGCAACACTCAAGTAGAAGCTGATTGATCACCGTGAAAGGTGCTTCAGAAAGCATCTCTGTTCAACCTTAGGATCTCTTCAATTTCCAAGGTCAGCAAAAGAAATGTCCCGATTTTATTTTTAACCTTCACCATAGGATATTTTTCTCAATGAGTTTTAGAAAGTGGAAGGGAGAGGGAGAGAAAGAGAGAGAAACATCGATGTGAAACAGAAACCAAACACTCTCTGACTGGGGCCAGGGTACAAGGTACATGCCTTTGACTGAAATTGAACCCAGGACCTTTCAGTCTGCAGGCTAACGCTCTATCCACTGAGCCAACCCGGCTATGATGGAAATGTTCAATTTAAAGAGAAAAATTTTGTAAGTTCAAATACCAAAGGGTAAAGATGAGCTAATACAGTGTCTGTGTTGTACAATTATACAAATGAAAGAAAATTAGTGATTGCTTCTAAACTGTCACTGAAACTGACTTAAAGGTTTACTGTAGTCTGTATTTTTTTTTTTTCCTTTGGTAATAACTCACATGATTGATGCTAAAAAGTACATTAGGAAACTGTGGTTTTCAAATATGGAGTTTGTTTGTGTTGAGAAATTAATATGGAAATAGTTGGGCTTTCGAGGCTAGTAATTTTTGTGCTCTGATGTGCTTTAGAGACAAGAATAGTCAATCAATCCAGTTCCAAGATTTTCTTCTGCCTGGGCTCTGTGATCATGAGCAGGTCTTTACCTTCTCTGTGCTGATTCCTTAGTGACTCAATAAGGTCACTACCTCCCTGTCAGGTAATACATGTTAAAACATTCTGAGATTAGAGCCAATTGCTACTGGGATTATATTTATTCATAATTAAGCCACTCTAAGCAGGTCAGGTACAAGTGATTAATGAGGAGAAAGGCAAATGTTTCTGAGGCAAAATTTGCATAAAATCTAATAAAACTATTCTCCTAATTGTGCAGTGTCGACTTGGGGACCGTGAGGGAGAACAAAGGATACCTTTTAGCTTTCCAGGTTTTCCCCTATCATAAAACCTACTTAGATACTGATATATGATAAGATAAATTCATATATTTTTGTAACAACAAATATCTCATTTGCTTAGGATAAATGGTTTTCAGATTCCTGTCTTATAAAAAATAATCTGACTTCTGCCCCCTGCCCCCAATCTCTGAGACTTTGAAAGGATGAAGAAACCAATTTGGAGCTCATTCAAAGGATTTATTTGCCACAGAATTGCTGGAGCCCACCAACAAGAGGATTTCTGTGTTAAAGGATATTGCTCAGTGCTTTGCTTTATTCTTATAAGTGCTTCAACATTCAAAAAACGGTTCTTTTGCCAGCATTTGGCATGTCTAAAAGAGGTTAGAAAAAGTTAGAATCTATGGAATTAGATGTCTAAAAATAGAAAAAACCCTAAACATTTAAATATGCCTCATTTAGACAGGTAGAAATGAGTAGAAATCACATCCATCAGCAAAACAGAACGTTTTACATCAGAAGTGCTGAATTTTACAACTCCAGATCCTGACCTGGACTTGACGGGTGAGGATTCCACCCACTGCACGAGCGTCGTCAGGAGAGAAGCCATTCTAGCGTTGGCTAATTCTGGCTTGTGACCTACCCGGCTTGCCAAGTTTTATAACTCTCTTAAACCCAAACCTCCTGGTTCTCTGATGCTGTCTTAACCTATTTCTCAATGCTTTTTAAAACAAACACAAATTTTCCCTGCAAGACCACATATTTAAATACTATTGCTTATGGATAGATACAGAGAAACTAAGTATTGAAGAGAATTAACAATTCAGCAATGGAGCTGTGAACCTCTGGCTGGCTATGTAAGGTGTAGGAAAAGTCCCTCACTGGCTCTGCTCTTGCTGTGCACACCAGGGGTGACCATCCAGACAAGGTTAACACGAAGAGGGTGTGAACCCCAGCAGCTGCTCGATGGGTTTAAACCGCCACTCATCTGCCTCCAGCTCTTCTACCAAACCAGCTAGTTTTTCCATCCGAGCAACTTGCTGATCTGTAAAGAGTTAAGGAGGTTATATATAATACAATGTATTTCCCAATTAGATAGTCACCAACCACCAACATGATGCCTGCTTTAAAAGTGATTTCTACAAGGAGTTTCCCCCTCAATATTCCAGTAATTGGGTCTTATTCTATGTTGGTCAGAAGACCTAATCTTAAAAAAACAAACAACTTATCCTGCATGCCATAGTGACGTGTACTAAAGCCTAGGGTTACAGGCAATTGTAGCTTTCCACCCAACATTATACCTTCAATGGCGAAATGGTGTTCCCTGATGCATAAATGAAGGCCTGGTAAGGCATGATGGGACAGAAAAGGCGCTACCAGGATCTTAGAGTCCAGGGAGACCAGGAGGTATTGCATAAATACTTGAAAATGAGGATGATGGTAAACTAGGGGAGGACAACAGTAAACAAAGTTTTCAGGAAAGAGAGGAAAAAGCAACATCAAAGTAGGAAGCATGAACTCCCCTAGAAAACTAATGCTTTTGACTTCAACTTTAAGCTTCAATGAGGACATTACGTGTGGATTAAGGCTGTAGAATGTTTTTGTTGCAGGTAATTTAGGAAGTCCACTCAAACAGCCTTGCTGAATTTCGAGTTTGTCACAAAGTACACCAGCCTTTATAAATCTCACCCTCATAGTTAAGTACACAACACTCATGTGCTTACCATGTTTTACCTGCTTCAGTGTAGATGCCACCTGATAGCTGAAAACAGATTCACAGAGAAATCTCTCAGAGCCATCTACAAACGAGAGAAAAAGTTTTATCTGTTTTAAGGGTTTTACAGCTCCTGTAAACCAAGTAAACATGTCCTTTTTCCCTGCTTTTACATTCAGGGTCTACTTTTCAGTGTTTACAAAAAGGGTTTCTGTTTCATTTAGAACTAACACTGCTCAGTTATAAAAGCTATTTCTATACCTAGAATATTAAAATAGTTCCTCTACTTGTTTAAGAAATTAAAAATAGTGTTTAAAACAACAAAAAACAAGAAACCTTGGTCTGACACCCTGGTTAGCATTTCTCCCCTCCCAACCCAATAGTTTCCTAATGTTCTCCTGTTCTGTATGTCAGGCAAACACTGACAGCTGACACATCTGGCCATGTGACCACTGTGCTAGCAAAATACAAAGGTACACCAAAACGTGAACTAATTTTCATTCTAAAAAGTCATGCTGAGGGAAAAATAGCTGTTGTTGTTTTTCAGTATATCAAATTACATCACTATGACCATGACAAAACACTGCTGGGAAATTTCATTCTGTCAACGCAAATTGTAACCTTGATTTTCCCAATGAACCAAAACATTGCAATTTGGATGGCGATAAGAGTACAGTGCAATTTTAGAACCCAGCGCTGCACTGGTGCCAAGAACTGGCAACAAGAAGGTAGCTAACTCAGTCATCACAGCATTTGGAAGATGATTGTGAAATATAACTTAGTCCATGTAATTCCTTGTCAGACAGGGGCTGATACAGCAAAACATATCCCAAAAGACATAGAGTTCATGTAGGAAAATGTGACATTTACAAGGGTAGCTCAAATCATTTGGGGAAGGTACTTTATTGCAAAAACCCTAAAACAAATGGAGGCAGAGGACACAGTTGTCTTTTTTAGGTCGTAGTTCATGTCAGCACTACGTGGTGTCAAGCACTCAGCCATCAATCACGGGTTGGTGCGTCAGCCAGGTATTAAGTGATAAGGAGTTAGGACTAACACATTCTGGCTTCATGCTGACTTTTACACAAGGCAGTTCTTATTTCAGAAGTCATGGTAAACAATAAGAAACACCACGGGTATTGGGTCCAGATGGCATGACTATACAACCAAGATTCTTTTGTCCAATATTCAAAATTGATGCAAACAAGGAAAATATAATTATTTTCATAAAGTGATGTGTAGTTTAGGGAAGAGTGCTACATTCTTTAAATTCAATCTTTTTCTACATATTGTGCTATATGGGATATGATCCGATATATTTCCTCCTCCCACTCATATTCCTCTAACTGAGTGTAACTCATATTCTATGAGCAGATCATCTACACTGAGCAAAATAAATTTTTTCCCAATTAACTGAATATTATACTGACTGTCCAGTTTGAAGATCTAGGTAAGCTAAAGATATCACTGAATTTTTCAGATAATTGGGCAGCGAGTAGCTATAAATTCCACTATGGGAAGAGCAACTGTGTGAACATTTGACAACAATGATGCAATTTATTATGGCTCTTCTGTGTAAATATACCAGTGTTCATTACCTTATTCATACCTTTACTTAAAGAGTCAAATTATAACTGAAGTTTTATTTTAGAAAGAGCAAAGCATGGAGAATTAGAGCTCAATTCTCAGGTAGTCTGACCCTGAACTATACACTGAGCTTTAAGATCTCAAACAAGGCACTGGGGATTATGGGCTATAAGAATCAGACCAAGATGTATTTGGAATGGAAACTCTTGGAAGTGGTACCTTCTACTTACATTTAATCTCTGGTGCTGGTTATTAGGATAAAATGCTGCCCAGCGGGTGTGGCTCAGTGGCTGATCACTGACACAGGAACCCAGAGGTTATGGTTTGATGCCAGGTCAGGACACATGCCCAGGTTGTGGGCTCGATCCCCAGTAAGGGGTGTCCAGGAGGCAGCTGATCGATGATGTTTTTCTCTCACTGATGTTTTTCTCTCTCTTTCTCCTTTTCTCTCTCTCTAAAAATCAATAAAATATTTATAACATTTGCATATTTCTCTTGGTAATCAACTTCAAAGCAAAAGGATATAAGCTAATCTTTCAAAGAGGCGCTCTAGGCTTTTGCCACTCTCTATGCCTATAGAATACACTTTTGCTGATTTGCAGCTCTGTATTAACCACAAAGTCCATTGCTCCTCAGTCACAGCCTATTAAATGTGATATCTGTACTAATCTGAAGCTTGGAATTCCTCCAGAGAGGAGTCAGCCTGAGGCAATCTGTCTTCCATTTAGAAATTGTAATCAAACCCTTTGTAACACACCAAGTAACAATACATCAGTTTTCCTCTTAAGAGACAAGCAAAGGTTATAAGTAATGAAAAGTTCAGTAAATTGCCCAAATCTAACACCATTGCAACTCCAACAAATAGGATGCTAACAAATTCATTTAAAATAATATTACCTCACAACAGGAAATTAGATAATGTCAGATAATTTATACCGCAGTGGCCTACAATGTCACTAAAATTCAGCCACTTCTGAGCAGGAAGGCTTACTAATAATTGGGTGAGGACTGTTTGGTCAAGGGCAGGAGAATGCTGAAAACTGCTGTATACTGCTTATGTGACACTGCTTATCAGGGGGCAAGTAGGCACACAAAAAAGTTAATTCACAAGGTTAACTACAGGTTAATTGGGTTTATTATCCTAGATTTTGGAGAATACATGATCAAACTGAACCTGTTAAGATTATAAACAGCATCCAACCTTTATTTTCATATTCAACTCTTCTTACTCTATTTTCATGTTTAATTAAACTACTGTAAGAAAAATGGTTTGATACATGGTAATATTAATTACATAATAGTATTACTGTAAGAAAGGGAGAAGATGGCTTTCAAATCCAACGTCTTTATTAACTCACAGTTAGGAGTATTCTTTTCAATTTAACATTTTTAAAAAAAAATATTTTTATTGATTTTAGAGAGAGAGGAAGAGAGAAAAATAGAAACAACGATGAGAGAGAAACATTGATTAGCTGCCTCCTGGGATCAAGCTGGCAACCCTGGCATGTGCCCTGACAGAGAATCCAACCTGTCAGGCTCAGTTTAACATTTGTGATTTGACCAGGACAGTTCAGAGATTGCCATCTCTAATTTTTCATATTCTGTCCTTAAGTATAAGCAGCTTTAAAATATGGCTGAAACTTTTAACTTAAGAATAAAAATTGTGCACTGTGAATTTAAACTTAATTCCCCTACACTAGAAAGCCAACACATTCCTCCATCGAGCACACTGAGACTGCGTAAAGATGGATAGACCTGTACCTTGCTAGAACACCAACATTCAGACTAATCTCAGAAGCCTTTCTCCTTCGAACGAGTCTAAGTGATCTGGGGTCGACTAACAAAGGATACTTACAGCTCTGAGACTAAGGAGGTACCTCCAGTATTAAATTCCTCCCACAGCCAGAACCAAAATGACTTTAATCTGCTCTTAAACATTGATTCCTCATCTGTTGCTATAAAACTCATTAAGCAATTTAGTTTTTTGTTGTTCATTAAGCAATTTAAATGCTTTCAACTTTTGATTTGTTTTGTGGGAAAGTTGCTTAATACCAGGTCTCTGCTATGTATAATTGAAGTCATAATATACTTTCAGTGTCAAATACGGTAAGGCCCCAATTACTACCTCCAGACTCAGCGACACTAACTTCAATATTTTGTTAACAAAACTGAAGAAAACGAAAAGGCAAAGACACAAGTACAGACACTTCAGATGTATCACTATGTTACCCTACCATCTATTGCAATAATCATGATTTGAATTAATTCTAGAAAGCCTTATGGTTCCAGTCTTTCCATATTTTCCTGCCAAATGATTCTTCTATTTGCCCTGACTTAATCCAGAACTTTTTATGGTACCTGATATAAATGAATAAAGACCACCCCTGGAAGCAACTGCTAACTAGTTTGTAACTTTCTCAGAGACATTTTTAGATAAATATATTTACTGAAATTTGCAATTTTTAAAACAAAAAGATCAATAAATAAGCACAAAAGTGCTAGAATCAAGTAGATTTTGAATTCTTGATAGGTTGGTTCTTTGTTGACTTTTTTCAAATTATGATAAATAGCATAACAGTTAAGGATCATTTTCATGAGACCTCCCCTGGGTGTTAGTCAAAATAAAGATTCCTGTGCTGCACCCTAGACTAATTCCAAATCGCTAGGGATGGGCCAGAAATGGGACTTAAATAAGCTCCTCAGGTCATTTTTATGCTTCCCGTTGAGAATTTATTGGTGTAGCTCCTAAAGCGACACGAATCTGATGAATTCCAGGTACCAAAGCCATCTCATGCTTCCAGCCTGTGCCCTGATCTTCCCCAGCCAGTTTGCAAATGTGTGCTGAATGAGATGGCGGAGAGTATGATGCAAAAATCCAGCTCCAATGCTAGAAAAACCATACAGCTCTGTCCTGTAGTGGGCCAGCACCGTCTCCTTCACCTATAACTGTAGTATATTACTTTTGATTTCCCCTCAGAACCTCTTTCATGGGGCTCATCTAACTTTAGATTAATGACATAAGACAAAATCTGTCAAGTGTACTAATCATAGGGAGACAAGCTGGTGCTAAGATAAAGCAAACTGGAGCAGGAGATCAAGAGAATTTCTGACCCTAACCGGTTTGGCTCAGTGGATAGAGTGTCAGTCTGCAAACTGAAGGGTCCAAGGTTCGATTCCAGCCAAGGGCATGAACATTGGTTGCGGGCTCATCCCCAGTAGGGAGTGTGCAGGAGGCAGCTGATCAATGTTTCTCTCTCACTGATGTTTCTAGTTCTCTCTCCTTTCCCCTCTCCCTTCCTCTCTGTAAAAAATCAATAGAATATATTAAAAAAAAAAAAAAAAAAAAGAGAGAGAGAATTTCTGGTTCCAGTGCTTACTTTGTCGTTAACATGGGCAAATCACTTGAACTTTCCGGGGTCTCAGTAACTCTAGATCAGCGGTCGCCAACCGGTGGTCCATGGACCACTGGTGGTCCGTGAGGTCCGAGAGGTTGGCAACTGCTGCTGTGGACGACTTCTTTGAGTTCCAAAGCCTTTTTCAGCTCCCAAGTTCTGATTTTGGAGATACATGTTTTAAAGATATTATTTTGAAATGGGGACAAAAGATGAAATGTGGAGCTGAAATCAGGGCAAATTCTTCTAATTCACTGAATAGCATCTTTACAATCAACATTTATTGCAGGTCTGAATCCAATTATCAGCAAAAAGCAGCCTGAGCTCACCTTCTAACATCTCCCCAGCGCCTTTGGGGTAGGTGAAAAGGGCCTTCCGTGGTGGGGCAAGGTCTGAGACACTGAAACCAGATCCAGTGACAGAACTTCCACTGACCCCACCGGCTGAGGACGAAGAAGAGGCAGCCATTTCCTTCCCAGCAGAATCCTCACTTCACTGCGGAGAGAGAAACAGCAACCGGCACATTTATGGGGGTGAGAGTGACATTTCATTCTAGCTGCCATAAAAGCCAGCACAAGTTTAGTAAAAAACTGGCTCTCCCTTTTTCTACCCTCTACTCCTACAATCTTTTATTGAGTCTCAGGCCAAAATGTCACTCAGGATCTTAAGTGAAGGTATATCTATTCTTTGTTTTTCTACTTAAAACACTATTTCCTGCCATTAATACACTGTTTATGCCACTTGGGATTGACTGTGGGTGATTTATGGGTTAAAAATGGTGGCAGAGGCAGGCCAAGGTAGTAATTTGACTGAAGAAGTAAATTATATGAGGATGAAACAACCATGCCTCATCGGACAGTTTGTCTTGGATACATCCTGACCAAGCCACAGCAAATGTTCACTTACAAAATTTTCCAAATAAAATTCCAGAATAACACTGTGTTCTAGTCCCAAGGAAGGGGAATTGGTTAGGAAGTACATATTGGCCCTTTTATTAAGAAGTAAAAAAAAAACACACACAAAAAAAACACACATTTTCATCCAAGTGTAATATACAAGTTGATCACTTGGTGGCGACCCAAGACTGGAAAAAAATAGTTCAGGAAATGATTTCAGAATTCGTGGCCTATTAAGAATAGAGCAGCTATTGAGTGTGTCATCTCTTGCCATATCAATAAAATAAAAAAGTCCAAATTTAAATGAGAAAATCTAGACTGAATACACTACTCCTTACAAAATAAAACAAAAATATTTTACCATAAAAACTTATACCATACATTTACAAAAGATTCTAAAAAGTGTGTTTTCTTAAAAAGAAGAGTCTAGTATTGTGCTTACAGAACTTTCTGCATCTATTAATGTTCTAATGTGCTACTCCTGGCTGTCCAACATGGCAGCAATACCCTTATAGTGGCTATTAAACTAGTTAATTGAAAAACTTTAAATGTTACTTAATGCTAATTGAAATTTAAATTGCCACAGAGGACTAATATTTACTGTATTGGAAAGTACAGCTCTAGTATTTAGACTAAAAAATGACTTTAAACTGAACTGTATACTTGAAAATGGCCAATGGTTAATTTATGTAACGTGAATTTTGGTTCACATAACATAAAAAAAGATAAAAATGAGTTTACATGGATTTTTTAAATGAATTCCCCTTTTTAATGGCCAGAGAGAATTTTTGCTAAACTTTTTATTTTGCTAGTTTAAAAAGGAATACATTTGCTATAAAAAGTTGAAATGTATTTATTTTACTGAATTTATTGACGTTTCAAGTGTACAGCTCTATAACACATTACCTGCATGCTGCATGGTGTGCCCACCACTCAAAGTCAAGTCTTTTCCCACCACCATTTATGCCCCCTTTGCCCAGTTCTACCTCTGAAACTTATTTTTGAAAAAAAAAATTTTTTTTTAATGAGGAAAAGCTATACAGACATAAACCCTATATATGCATAATCCAGTTTCTTATCAAGGGAAATGATATACTGTGCATTTCTGAATATCTGGCTGTTCTGTTTCCTTAATTTTGTGATTATGATTTAAGGTTGTGAGGGAAGCAGGCCTAAGTTTCTGATTTCATTACATGTCTATAAGTAATACTGATTAATACTGCAGTGAGATATGGGAACAGTAAGGCAACTGCTGTAATTAGAATGTGAGCCCATTTAAAAATGCAAACTGACTAAGGACATTTTCAACCTCGTATTAGGTCACTTTTCCTTTTTTCCTCTGAGCTCTATAACTTTCCAAATTATATTCATATTCATAGAGGCAACACCTTTTGAAGTTAGATTCATATCCAATCCCTTGGACCATTCTAGCTCAAAATAGAGCGTGGCTTGTTTAAAATCTCTCTTTAGATTCCTGTTGGGATCTAAATAAAGTATACAGACAACTTAGTATCTTTTGGAGAGTAATCCAGTCATATTTCCTATAAGTTCAGAATAGAACCCACTGTGAACTGTTTATATATCTCACCTGAGACTTAAACTCCAATCTTTTCCCTACATCTTGACATAGCTTTAACCAGTTGCAAATGTAAGGGATACTTTGTATTTTAAAATCCAGTTGGTCAGTAGAGCACTCAAGCTATCTGCCAGAATACCGACCACTTCAAAAGCAAGACACAGTGTGACTTCTAAATTGAATATAATCAAAGAAATTCCCTTCATCCTATTTTCTCTCAAATTCAGAACAACTAGCATTCAATACAACCAGGGTTAAAAACTGGAGTGCAGAATTAGCACAAAGCTAACTTTAACATAAATAAGCAGTTTTCTGCTGAGGTGGAAAGATACACCTGAGTAAGTTCAAACTTAAAGGATTTAGGTTAAATTTTGAATGGTATCAGCAGGTGGTAACAGAGTTAAAGTGAAACTCACAGTAAACCTGAGTTTGAATGGCTCTGTTAAGGCAGGCATTATGATCACCAGAACCAAACATAATGCCTGGTTTATACTAAGTAGCTGTTGGTTTAAATAAATGTTTACTACATGAACTAAACATTTCATAGGAATCATAACGATTCCTTAAAGGTCATCTAATCCAACTCCCCCATTTTATTAATGATAAAACAAAACTGAGGTATGGAGACTTTAGCTTATTTGCTGTGACATTTTTTAAGCAATGGCTTTGTTGGCATGACATGTGTCATGTGAGAGGAGAAACAGCATAGTGGTTAAGAGCTCAGATTCTGGTCCTGGCCGGTTTGGCTCAGCTGGTTGGAGCTTTGTCCATACACCCAAAGGTTCTGGGTTCCATTCCCCATCAGGGTACACACTCAGGTTTTGGGTTCCATTCCCTATCAGGGTACACACCCAGATTTTGGGTTCTATTCCCCATCAGGGTACATACCCAGGTTTTGGGTTCAAGCCCAAGTGCAGGAGGAAACCCATTGATCTTTCTCTTTCAGAGCTCAGATTCTGAAGCTTCTAGGCCTACATTCATGTCCTGGTTTTTGCTACTTATTTTACAACTCTGCACAAATCACTTAACCTCTGTTCCTCAGTTGCCTCATCTCTATAATGGGACTAGTACCTACCTTGGAAGTTTAATATTAACTAAAGCAATTGGAACATTTATGGCACAGTAAACACTTAAAAATATTAGCTCTCCCAAATCACTAATTATTATTTACTCTTGAATCTTTTTTTCTCTATCAGATCTGCTTTGCACACATTAGTCCTAATACACTCACAGGAAAAGTTCTAATTCTCTCCATTTGACATTGAGTCAGTAAGCTCCTAGAGGGGAAAGGATCTGCTCAGGAAAAGGAAAATTGCCCTTCATTAATGCACTTCACACTTTCATTTTAAGGTTCATGATCTTAGAAAGAATCCTGTGATCTAGAAAAGGAGGACGGCATTGTCTTTCTACCTTCAAGTCCTAGCATAAAGTTCTGGTCAAAATGGTCAAGTAGAAAATAATGAAAATCAATTGTAATTGGGGGGGGGGGGGGGGGGAAGACCTAATACAGAACCTGGATCACGTTTCCTGCAGGAATGATGAATAAATGACAGAATACTGCTAGCAGCTCAGCAAAGGTTATGAAGGGGATAGACGGTTGGTTCATTACTGTTTTCTTCCTCATTCTGCAGATCTATCTGCCACTAGGCTGCCACGCCCAAAGTAGGTGGCTCAGTAAGATTTTGTTGAATAAATATTGCTGAAGTAACCTGGAGTTTGGCTTTATCAGTGAAGCTGGGACTACAGGCAATAAAGACCCTCATAGAAGAGCAATGCTGTTTTGGGGGGGACACAAAATGTCTATGTCCACACTAAGATGATTCAATATTTACTTCACATATGACAGGGATGCCCTTGTGTTCATAAACTATTTTCCTTCCTAGCAGATTTATGCCTATTTTGTTAAAAAAAGATTCCTTCCTTTTGAAAAAGTCTTATTCAAAAGATACTCTTCCAGAAGGTACCGTGGTACATGACATATTATAAGCAATCAAATTCCATCAACAAATCGTTCCACCGTATCCATCCCACTTAAATAGCTGCATTACCATTCCAACAGATGCTGCAGCTAAAACCAGGTGGGTGGAGAGAAAGGGCTGGAGAGGGGAGGAGTCAGGGCGCCAGAGGTTCCCAAACCGATTCCAAGCCACACTCTCAAGCCCGATCTGCCCCCACGGGGCCATCGCGCATGCGCCTCCGCTGGGCGCGCATGCGTCCTCAGCCCGTCGCGGCCTGAGGGGATTTCCTTGAACACGCCCTCTGCGGCAGGCTCCTGTTTCTCCTAGCTTCCTCTTCTCACTAGTCCCTGCAGGTAGGATCCCAAGGACACACTCTCTTCTTGCAAAGCCCCTGAGCGTCCCTGAGCCCTTGGCAACTTACCTCCGCGGTTTTGGCACTTTCTCCTTCAGCCCCGCCCCCAGGCATCAGCCCAAGCGGCCGCGCAGAGAACCACCGGGCACCGCGAGCTCGCGCCCGTGTGATGTGGGCGTGGCCATGGCGGGCCGGCGCGGGGAACGCGCTTCCGGGGAGGACTTCCGGGTCCTAGGTCGCTCTTTCGCACCGAGGCGTATCCGCAGCAGCGGCGTCCCCCGCAGTTACACTGACGCACTCGTCTTTCTTTGCTCGCTTTTCTGCTGCAGGGCTTCAGCCTCGATGTCGCAAGCCTTCCGCGTTGCTCTCCCTCTCCAAGCACCATGAAGCCGGGCTGACGGGTGTCTCCTTCCGCCCGAGCGGGTTCGTGGCCCTGGGCACGCAGCTGGAGCGGGAGCCGTCGGAACCCTGGCTCTCCTTCCAGAGCTCTTGGGCAGAGGGCCGACCCGGCAGGAAAGCCTTAGTGGGGAGCCTCTTTTAATCTTTAATAGAGGTCCCGGCCCTAACCGGTGTGGCTCAGTGAATAGAGCGTCAGCCTGCGGACTCAAGGGTCCCAGGTTCGATTCCGGTCAACGGCATGTGCTTTGGTTGCGGGCACATCCCCAGTAGGGAGTGTGCAGGAGGCAGCGGATCGATGTTTCTAACTCTTCAGCCCTCTCCTTTCCTCTCTGTAAAAAATCAATAAAATATAGTATTTAAAAAACATATTAAGAAAATAGAGGTCCCGGAGAAATCAGGGTATTGCTAGTTATGCTCCCTCTTCTCCAGTCAAGTCTCCTTTGCTTCGTTGTTATTTCTCACAACAGGAAATGTGTCCTTGGTTCTGTAAGCAAACTGTCCATTACACTGACTTGCGGGGGGAGAGGGGGCTGAGTATTAGTGTAATTATTCAGGATTAATCTGTTTTCTTTGGAACTTCATTTTGGGCTTCAAGACTAACCCACGTATGTGGTAGGAACACTGGTTGAATTTAAACACAGCCAGCCCGTAAGCAACCCTTTGCTTCCTGAATTAGTGGTTAAGTTGTGACTGGAACTTTGGCTTCTCAGTGAGTGGTGTAGTTTGCTGGGCGGTGGCCTGTGGGAATTGGATTCCTCCTCAGCAATGTGTCCTCGCCTCCCCCCCCCCCTTTTATTGAATTTATTGAGGTGACACTGGTTAACGAGATTACACAGGTTTTAGGTGCAGTTCCACAAAATGTCATCTGTGCACCATCTTGGGTGTTCACCACCCTGCGTCAAGTTGCAGTGTGTTGGTTTGCACAATCATGTTGGTTAAGTCATATTTTTTTTTAAAAATTTATCTTTATTGTTCAGATTATTACAGTTGTTCCTCTTTTTCCCCCCATAGCTCCCCTCCTCCCATTTCCC